>CABEEJ010001166.1:108665-176578 GCA_901482245.1 Timema douglasi | reverse complement strand
TAAATCTTTGCCGGGACCGAGGATTGAACCCCGGCCGCCAGCATAGAAGTCTGACACCTTACCCCTAGACCACCAGGTCACCCCCTATTGTATTGAAATTACTTGTTATGCATTAGGCAGTAAAATTAATAATAAAAATGCTAATATTCATTTTAATTAACACTTATTCCTATAATTAATATTTATAATTAAAAGTAAACCTACTAATGCTACTTAGTGAAGCAAGTAATTGCAATAAAATTAGGCTGATAAACAAATATTTACTTTAATATTTCTCTACTTCTAAAATTCTATCTTTCCTTATCAGAAGAACATATTTTTTTTAAACCTATTACATTTATTTAATATACAGAAAACCCACGGTCTCACTACTATATTAGATTGTAATTATGTTTTTGGTCTACCTCGTATAAAAAAAGTTAGTATTTTGGTTCACTTGACTGCTATAATCACAAAGCAACAGGGACAACAATTTTTATTTTTTCAAATTCTATGTCTGAAATGATATCACCAATCAGTATAACCTTATCACCACCATTAATTAACATAGTATTTTCCCTATGGAAGTTGTATCTTAAGCAAGATATATCACACATTACGGCCGGTTCACACGGGTGACATTTGTAATTCCATTTAACTTTTAGAAAAAAACATTGTGTTCAATGCAGTAGTTCAAATGAACGATAAACGTCACTTTCTTTTCTTCAGTTTGACGTCTTTTTAAATGTTCGGTACTTGTAGAAATGCAACAGTAACAGCGAAATTGAACGATTCAATTGTCACCGCGTTTCTAGAAAACCAAAGGAGAGAATAGGACAAACCACACTAGCGTTATTTTGCCGCAGCGAACGTCTGCTGTTTAGTCAATTTTTCCGCCACATCTAATTTTAATTGTATTTTGTAGTTTTTTTTTTATCTGACGAGCACTTTCTGAAACGCTGATTATATCAGCAAATGAGAATGTATATGAGCGAGAGCGAAAGGGCATACCAATTTTGCCTGGAAAGTTATATTTACATAACTTCTTGGGTTCTTTTACAGGCTACAATTGACATAAGACCCTTCAAAGGAAGTTTTGCTATGGATTTTTATTATTTAAAAAAAACCATTGACCGTGGTTGGGTTCGAACCCACGAACATCGAGTCATGAGGCAAACGCTTTACCTCAAGATCACCGAGGTCTACCCTAATTACACTAATTAGGTAGAGATGGGGAAGGTGGAACATAGATTAAGTACCAGCATTAATATGAAGGGACAGTGAGAAATCCTTTAGCAAAATACATCCTCAACACACTCAGCTGGGACTTGAACTACTACTTACCAATCACATGCAAATAAGATTGGGTCAGCCTGACATTTAGGCCATATGCCTATTATTATTATTATTATTATCATTATTATTATTATTATTATTATTATTATTATTAGCACCGCGTCTCCTGTTCGGGTTATACATACTTACGCTAATGTGTAATGGTAGGACCCGCCTCGGTGGCGTAGTTGGCTAACGCGCTTGTCGTGTTAAGCCCGACTGCTGAGGACAGGGAGATCGAGGTTCGAATCTCGGTGGGTGAACTAGGGGTGGTTTTTCCTAAATGGTTTTCCACTCTCCCTCCACGCACATGCGGGTTCACTTCCTCTAATTCAACCTTCCCAATTCCTAANCGCGTCTTACTACCCGTTCGGGTTATACGCACTTACGCTAATGTGTAATGGTAGGGTGATTGTGAGATGAAATGGAGGACCTACAGTTTAACGTGGAATCCAAACCACGGTGGAGGCCTGGCATTCCCCACATTCACAAGATGTCTTGTCAGAGGTGAAGGAAGGGTCTGGTAATCAGATAAATCTGTGCCGGGATCGAGGATTGAGCCCCGGCCGCCAGCACAGAGTTCTGACACCTTACCCCTAGACCGCCAGGTCACCAAGGGAATAATTAATACTGGCCAGTGTTTTTACTTGAGACTGAGAAATGGGAGGGACCGATCAATTTTGGGACTGTACATTACTTTCGTTTAACCTTAAAGGTCTTATGACTATTTATATATTAGCACAACGTTTTACCACCCATTAGTTTTCTATTGTACGCATATTTAATAATTACGTTAATTTATATTTCTTAGAGGAAGATTAAATTTAGAGGAGGGGGAGTGGAAAAAAAACAGTTTAATTCAAAACCAATCTCAGTAAAACCAATGGGGTTTTTAACCAATATTACCGTCATTGGTGGTTCAGTATATTACAAAAGTGACGCCTTTGACTATGTGGCCAACGAAGCGAGTTTTACTATAATGTTAATATTATTTAATTGGCATTGGTAATATATACCACAAATGAATGCTTCAGAGCACAGTACTTGACATAATGATACACTAGTGATAGATTTCTGATAAGGTTCTTCAAATTAATTTTGGAGTGTGCTGCATTCACGGTAGGAATTACTCTCTGAAAGGTCTTTTTTCCTACCAATATCCTACTATATAATAGATTTATGGTAGGGAAAAAGGCCTTTCAGAAGTCAATTCCTACGGTGAACGGAATATAGCCCCATGGCTTCTTTGGTGCTGACTGACGGTTTTGAAAAGTTACCAGACCGAATTATATATCCCTACGCCAAACCATATGATCTGCAAAAACATGTGTTTAGCAGCTGTCACTTCTGACAGTCAGCTGTGAGCTGTCAGTCAGCACCAAAGAAGCCATGGGGCTACTGTAGATTGCAATTTGTCACGAGATCTGCCAGTTGACGACCCCTGGTATTGACCCACTCAGTAGGTTTGGTGACCTCTGTTACAATATCATGATTTTTAAATCATTTAGAGTATTCTTGAGGTTTGTGTGTAATGGCGTCTCACTCATATTAGACTGTCCATATGTTGACGGGGATATGGGGGTTAAAATCTTGGTCGGATCAACTGAGAGTATTTTTTCTAAATTGTTTCTCACTCTCCTTCCACGCAAGCGCGAGTAGTTTACCTCTAAAATGATTCATTCCTCATTCATATCCTATTAAAATATTTGTCATATATGCGTTTAATATTAACAAGTAGTAAGACACGGTGATAATATTAGAAAAAAAAATTGAACGATTCGTCCAAATGAACAAGTCTAACTATTTCACTTCCTCAAAGTGATCTAGTTCAAAGTAAACTACAAGATAACGCCACAGTATAAGATTGCAATTCATCGGATGATGAAAAAAAGACGAGATTCTCCGATGAGCAACTATGACAAGCTTGTGTGGGTCGGAAAGTTGTGTTCTTTGTTTGACATTGCCCTTGCTTAGCAAAGCTACAGAAGCCCCACGGCTTCTTTGGTGTTAACTGACAGCTCACATGCTGACTTCTAACAGTCAACATTTAGGTATATACCTAAATGTTGACTGTCAGAAGTGACAGCTGCTAAACACATGTTTTTGCAGATAATCTGGCTCGGCGTAGGGAGACATAATTTGGTCTGGTAACATTTTAAAGCTGTCAGTCAGCACTAAAGAAGCCATGGGGCTACTGAATAATGTATGGAAACTACATTGTCTTTAAAAGTCAATCTTTGTGCAAAAATATCAAATATACTTTCATATAATATCTGAGTTAATAAAATAGTCTTAGTCAGTTATTATTGAGAATGTTGGACCTAGAAGAAAATTAAATAGTTTAGTATGAAAATGACCCGCTTCAGTGGCCACGTGGTCTAAAGCATCAATCTCGTGTTGAACTAGACTACTGAAGACGATGATATTGGGGTTCGATCCCAGTCGGTTGCACTTAAAGTGGTTTTCCTAAATGGTTTTCCACTCTCCCTACGCGCAAATATGGGTTCATTTACTCTAAATTGGTGACCTGGCGGTCTAGGGGTAAGGTGTCAGACTTCTATGCTGGCGGCCGGGGTTCAATCCTCGGTCCCGGCATAGATTTATCTGATTACCAAACCCTTCCTTCACCTCTGACAAGACATATTGTGAATGTGGGGAATGCCAGGCCTTCACCGTGGTTCGGATTCCATGTTAAACTGTAGGTCCTTCATTTCATCTCACAGTCACCCTACCATTACACATTAGCGTAAGTGCGTATAACCCGAACGGTTAGTAAGACGCGGTGCTAATAATAATAATAATAATAATAATAATAATAATAATAATAATAATAATAATAATACTCTAAATTATGTATTCATAATCCCTAACCCATTTAGTGTAACTAGTACATGTGCGTATAACCTGAATATGTAGTAAGAGGCGGTGCTAAATATATATATATATATATATATATATATACATATATGAAAATGTACACGTCGTTCAACATTAAAGGTCTTACCTTGACGTATTATATTATGAGCCTATATTATTAGCTCCGTCATAGTAAAACCATTCAAGGTATGCTTACTACCTTTTGGGGTAAACTAAGGTCACTATACTTTTTTTATTCTAATCTATTTTCTACAAGGCTAGAGGGTGTAAATATTTGAAGAAAGGTTGAATAAAAGGAACAAATATAAGATTTGGAGACAAAAAATAAAAGCTACAGTGGAGAAACTATGGTCGATCATGGGACCTTTGATAAGTAAGTAGATCAGGGATGAAAAAGTTTGCAGAATATTGCATTACACCATTATGCCACTGAAGCGGGTAATTTGAGCTCTTATTTTTCTCACTGCGTCTTACTACCGGTTCAGATTATACGGATACATGCTAATTACGCTAATAAGCTAGGAATGACGAATTTTAGTTTAGAGGAAGTGTACCCACACTTGTGTGGAATGAGAGTGGAAAACCATATAGGAAAAACCTCCCTCAGTACACCCGACCGGGATTCGATCCCCGATCTCACTGCCATTGGCCGTCTAGTCTACAACGAGAGTGACACCTTAGATAATGTGGCTACCAAATAATGTTTTAAGCTATTAATTCATTAACTACACACATATTTGAGAGATTGTTTATTCATACACAAGACCCACACTGGTGTTCATAGTTCTAAGGCCCAGTCTCGCAATGTAAATGTTGAGAATTCAGAGCATATAAGCCATGCAGTGCGTACCTTAATTTCAAGCTAATAATTATAAAACCATATATTTCAATTGTAGATATATTTTATCTCTGAACGACTAGATAATGAAACAATTAATGCTTTCTCCTTCTTCTTTTAGCACAATGTCTTACTACCCATTAGTTATAGGCTTATTTACTAATTAAGCTAACGGACTAGGAATGAGTGATGTTAATTCAGAGAAAGTGTACCCGCATTTGTGTGGAGAGAGTGGGAAACCGTTTAGGAAAACCCACTATCAATACATCTGACCGGGATAGAACCATGATCTCCCAATCATCGACAGGCTAGACTATTACGAGAATTGCGCCTTAATCCTTACAATCAACTTATCGGGTTATTTTTTAATGTTCAATTGACTGGAATACGTTTGATGCACCAATATAGATCAGACGTTTGTCAAAGTAAATGGAAGGTTGTTTAGACCAACCGGGCTAGGATATTTTTGACCAGGAGAAATCATATTTTCACTCCTAGATTAACCCTACCTAACCTAATATGAACTTTTAAATTAGTAACTTTTGAGAGTTGAAGCGTTACAATAAATGTAAGCACAACACTTATGATCAGTAGAGCGAAACTTCACTTGTTAATAACTTTTGAGAGTGAAGCGTTCCACTAAATGTAAGCACAACACTTACGATCAGTACAGAAAAACTTCACTTGTTAATAACTTTTGAGAGTGAAGCGTTCCAATAAATGTAAGCACAACACTTACGATCAGTAGAGCAAAATCTTCACTTGTTAATAACTTTTGAGAGTGAAGCGTTACAATAAATGTAAGCACAACACTTACGATCAGTACAGAAAAACTTCACTTGAATGGGACTTAAGCTGCCGCACGTGATAGTTTCAAAAACGTCCACAACAATACACACGTTTCCACGCTTCATTGTAATAACTTCAACTGTCACAACCATCATCACACGCGATTGAACAGCAACTGTCCATAAAATCGTGTGTCAGAACTAAACAAACACGCAAGGTGGTATTAACAGGTGATTTCATAGCCGCGCCAAACGTTATGTAACTAAACCGGTTCAATCGATCCGTATATTTCAGATAGTATAATCCCTGATTGAATCATTAATGTCGCACACTGGTTCAAAAATTCCACGCACTCTTAAACGTGACTGATTTTCCATTGCATCTAAGGGATTGGTAGAACTGTAAAGCCAATTAACAAGCGCAATTATATAAAAAAAAAGTCAATTATTAAACGGAAATAGCTGTTTATGGTGGTTGAAGGCTATACCTTTTTCACTCACAGTAAATAGGCCTATGTGTTTTAAATCTTAAGAGCCCACCTAAAAAACTATTAACCAGGGAATTAGATGCATGATTACCCTCGAGAACGTCAGTAGACGTATCAAAATGAGTTTTACACACACACACACACCCAATTAGACAACAACGAAATCTGGTTCAATTAAATAGGTTTTTATTCTAAAATTACTATTGTTTGAATTTTATGTGTGTTAGAATTGGTTTCAATGTTGTGTTTTTTTAAAAAGTAGAATACAGAAAACATACATTTACTCTGAACCGGGCTCAAACTGAATTCCCTACACAAGCTACGTGTTATCCATGGGGTGAGACGGTCACTTAAGAGAGCAAAATGATCTATAAAATTGATGTCAAAATATGTATGCTATAATTAAAAAATTATTAAAATTAAGAGAATTAAACCCTCCTCCCAAATAAATGCCTTATATATTAAAGTGTCTCTCTCTCTTTGTCAATCACTTCTTGTCTTTTATGTCTAGAAAAAAAATTCAATTGTCATAAAAAACCGTTTATAATTTCACAGTGTTTCTTAAACTATTTTTCGGAATTAGTATGCCTGTGACAGAGCCATGCGTTACGTGGTGAAAACTACACTTAAAATGTTATAAATACAGCACAGAATCCTTAGATATTTAAATATATGAATTGTATTTTCTTGAGGTAAAGACTCAGTTTAAGCTACCACCGAACCTTTCCTAGGTTAAACGCACACCCTTCAAGGACCGTTTGTTTGGATGCAGAAGTAAATTTGGGTCCTCGCTTTGGGCCTCTCCACTCGCACACTGAATCTTTTTCCTTCTGTTTGAGCATTAGGCTCCATTACACTAGCGAGCTATGAATTAGTTTTAATATCTTATATTTTTGTTGGTAAATAATTTTTACTCTCTGAATGAACAAATTTTGGCGTATAGCCAGAACAGATAATAAGATGCGTCGATAAAAGAACTTTTATTTTTATATAAACATTGATGGAGATCTTCTACAATAATTTTATCTTTATAAAATACACTACCGTATTTATGGAAGATTAAACGATTATTTTTGTAAAACATCGTTACACTTCAATAAACACTTGGGTTTTTATGGACATTACCCGCCTCGGTGGCGTAGTTGGATAACGCGCTAGTCGTGTTGGCCTGCCTCGACCGCTGAGGACGGGGAGATCGAGGTTCGAATCTCGGTCGGGTGAACTGGGGGTGGTTTTTCCTAAATGGTTTTCCACTCTATCTCCACGCAAATGCGGGTTAACTTACTCTAATTCAACCTTCCCAATTCCTAATCCATTAGAGTAATTAGTACTTAAGGCGTATAACCCGAACGGTTAGTAAGACGCGGTGCTAAATATTATTATTATATATTTATGGAAATTAAAATAATAATTGAGACCCCAATTATTTTGGTTTTGAACAAAAGTTTGTTAATCCGGAGAGTTAAAATGGTTTCTTATCAACACATATACAACGTTGAAAATTGTTCAAGACAGTCACTGACAATCTTAAGTTCATGCGCTTGTAAGTCTATATAAAAATGTTTTCGCTTGCCGGATAGCAAATACAGCTATCAATGCCAACAACTCTAAAACATTTCTATTCATTTTAAGGAGAAAATAAAATAACCGATGGACAAATATAAACATTTATATAGTGATACTTTTTAATCTATGGCATTAGGAACTTGAAAGTTCATTGCTGCACTTACAACGTACATCACCTACCACGAGCTAGTTCTATCAAGTCCACCTCATTACACCCTATTACATTCAGGTTCATTCTAATGCGTCTAGGTTTTTATAATGATGCGTTTTTAAACATAAATATGTTTTCTTGTATGTTTATTGCATGTAAACAGACAATGTTTCTTAAACCTAGATACAAAACTTACTATAACTTTTATACATGATTTGGTGGCAGAAATATATGTGACTAGACCCTTCCCCCTGCCCCCCCCCAACCCCGCATTATTATTTTCAACACACATATTGAATAATCATAATAGACTCTACCATAAAATATCAGTGACTATCGACATTTTTAGGAAGAATAAATTAAATTTTCAAAATAAAATATAGCTTATGTTAATTGCTGATAATTTATCTTTATATTGGTGAAAGAATTTTTAAAATCGGTCCAGTAGTTTTTGAGTTTATCCATTACTAACAAAAAATCAAATCTTTCCTCTTTATAATATTAGTGTAGATGGGGTTAACAATGGGCACTTGTTTGGCAGCATCTGGCAACCCATGTTATTACAGTTTTGCAAATTGCACATTTTCATCCAAACCATTTATTGTTGACATCAGTGGGCTTGGTGTAAATTGTTCATTTCAGGACCCGATGTCCGTGAATTCAAACCCAACCGGTGTTGATGGATTTTTCTTGAGCGTTAAAAATCCGTTGTACAACTTCCTTCTGAGGGGAAGTGAATCCATCCTGTCACGTCGTTCACTGTAGGAGTTTACCTCTGAAAGGCCTTTATCCCTACCAGAAATCTATTATATAGTAGGATATTGGTAGGAAAAAAGACCTTTCAGAGGTAAACTCCTACCGTGAATGACGTATATGTTGATTGTGCCATGTAAGAGAACCCTGGAATGTATTTGAAATACCTTCCCTGGCAAAATTGGTAGAACCTTTCGCCCTCGCTCATAAATATTCTTATTTGTTGATAAAATAAGTTGGTTCAGAAAGTGCACATTAAATACCTCAAATAAATAAAGCAATATTTATACGTCCATTGGACTAGAGCGTTTCCTTACAACAATGAAACTTGGTGACCTAGCGGTCTAGGGGTAAGGTGTCGGACTTCTGTGCTGGGGTCCGGGATTCAATCCTCGGTCCCGGCACAGATTTATCTGATTACCAAACCCTTCCTTCACCTCTGACAAGACGTCTTGTGAATGTGGGGAATGCTAGGCCTCCACCGTGGTTCGGATCCCACGTTAAACTATAGGTCCTCCATTTCATCTCACAATCACCTTACCATTACACATTAGCGTAAGTGCGTATAACCCGAACGGGTAGTAAGACGCTGTGCTAATAATAATAATAATAATAATAATAATAATAATAATAATAATAATAATAATAGCAATGAAACTTATTTAGAAGCAAGTATGTATTATTATAGAATTAATATGTTTGGTTTGACTATTACCTCGATTGAGAACACATTACTAAAAGAGATTAAAGTAAAATTAACTTCCATATTTTACGTCAAAGTATGCCATAGAGAGGATATTAAAGGTTAAAATATTCAGTACATTTTTTAATGTTGTTCTTACACTGAGTTCCAATAATTTTAGTTATGTAGAGTAATCGCTTCGAACACTAGTGTTGCAATTATTGGTTTTCTCAAAACGCCATGTTACCCTGGTAACCAGTCTAAAAGAGTGTTGCCTAGAGTCTGTTCATGATTGGTTTTTACCTGGATGACAGTTCAAAAATCGCATGTTTGGGTTTTGGGTTGCCAACACTAGTAAAAGATCGCTGTTTTGTTATAAATGTTAAGTTTTTTAATTACATGTTATAGTTTACATTTAAAATAACGTCATGTTATTGGCATGGTTAATATGGTCCACAGGAACAAAATCATAAAATTAAATTTAAGGTATAAAAACACTTTGTCTACACCGAGCTTGATTGAAAAAATATAAAATCAATTTAAATTGAATTAATCTTAATATTTGGGACAAACTTCTCCTCTTATTTCCTAAAACATTGTATGACATAAGAAATCCTAAAAAACTGTTACTATAATGACATTGAGTATGGTTGAAACTGGATATAATTAATAAAATTAACCTGCTTCGGTAGCCGCTTGGTCTAACGTGCTACTTTCGCACTAGACTAGACTGCTAATGATAGTGAGACCAAGGTTCGAATCTCGGTCGGGTATACTGAGGATGTTTTTTTCAAAACGGTTTTTCGCTTTAATTCTAAGTATACGTTGGTACACTTCCTTTAAATATAACTTTCCTAGTTTCTAAATTGATGAGCGTAGCTAGTATGTAAGCGTATAACCCAAACCGAATAATCATATTTTAATGATCAATTAAATTAGGTATCAACCAAGATTTGCTAAAATCAGAAGAAATTAATATTGTTCTGCCATTTTTAAAATTGGGGATAACTTTATGCTCATTAATATAAGAACAAAATTATATAATGAAATCTTTTTTCAGGATTTAATTTAATATGTATACACAAAGTTTCATGTAAATAGTATAAAATGTGTGAAAATCTGTTGTTTTTACTTTCTCATATATTAAGAGAAAGTATTGTATTCGTTAAAAAGATCAAACTCAAGATAATGTTGAATCTCTTCGTTTTATATAAATTTTAATTAAACTAAATGGTAAGACACACTTGCACAAATCTTTCATTTCGTGTATTAAGGCTTTGAAGAAAATTTCAAAAATAGTTTTTTAGCAAATCATCCTTAAATAAATTTTAATAGAGAGACCATATACATCCTCCTGTTAATCTCAATAATCACTCTATATATAAATTTAAAATCATATTGTTAAAATACATTTAACAAAATCCGAATTGTCAATAATAATTAATTCGTTAACTACCATAATTGTAAAAATCAAAGTTTCCTCATGTATCATGAAAAACTATTCACAGATTCCCATTTGAACTTACTCTTCAAGGTCAATTTCCAAAACATTCAATTTTTTTTACAATTTGTTGGAAGTAAACGATCCTAGGCTTAATTTATTTCATATAAATAAAGATGCATTATTATTGATATGTAAGACCATTTCCTGATACTAATTTGAAACAAATCACTAAATCCATTTTTTAAATATCATCATCAGTAAACTACCCTTAAAAAATTTCCCCCACAAAACAAGTAAAAAGTTTTATTTGTCATATTCATGTCAAACACTCCCCAAATATAACGTTCAAGCAAAATCGTTTTAGCCATTTTAAAAATGATTCGAATTTTAAATATGATTCGAATTTTCAAAACACACTCCTAAGTAAAAGATCCTTTATTAAATTTTTACCTGTAACCAAATATGTAGGATTATTTGTCGTTCCAAACATTCCCACAGTACCCATTTGGAACCAAATTGTTAGGGCAACTTTAAAAATATTTCAAATTTTTTAAAAATCAGTCATCAGTAAACTACCCATAAATGAGTTTTTACCCCCAAAACAAGAATTCAGTGTTAAGTCATGTCAAACATTCCCATGATATCTATCGGAACCAAATATTTATAGCATTTTTTTAAAATAGTTCAAGTATTTAAAAAATTAATTGAAGGATTAGAGTAAAAATTTAATTTTGTTGTAAAGCCTAAATATCAAGTATGAACAAAATCCATCAAAGTGCCATGGTCAGAGACAGGCAGACGGGAAAACAGACAGACACGAGGACAAACAGAATTGCTAGATCCGCTTTTTTGGGTTTATGTTCACATAAAATGAAAAAATGATAAAAATTTCGGGACCGATTTTTTCACAATCACAATACTTTCACTTGTTATGAGATGGTAAAACGTGGATTTTACAAATATGTCTGTCTCCATATCTGTCCCCATGTATGTCTGTCTGTCTGCCCCTAGCCACGCATCTTAAATGGTTGAATGAATTTGTTTAAACTTGATATTTATATTTCAGGACAATATTTTGATTTTGACCCTCGCACTCAAATTAAGGGTAGATTATTAATGATTGATTGTTATTGAATTTAAAATATTTTGAAAATAGTTCTAATAATTTAGTTTAAAATGAATAACTCTAATTTGTTTGACATAACAAAGATCATTTTATAGTCTACTTCTTTTGGGGCAAATAATCTTCAAAGGGACATTTTGAAAATTCGAAATATTTTAAAAATGACTCCTAAAGTTTTGTTTGAAATGCATTTCTGGAGATATTTTGGTACGGCAAATAGCATTTTATACTTATTTTATGGTAAAAGAGCTCGTTTATGTGTAGTTTACTGAAGATAAATTTTCAAAAACTCTTATATAATTAAAAATTGATAAACGATTTTGCTCCAAATGGGAATCTTAGGAGTGATTGACATGACAAATGGCGCTGTATACTTGTATTTTGAATACCTTTCCTCCTTAAGGTAGTTTAATAATTACTTATTTAAAAAAAATTGAAAGTACTTTTAATATGGTTCTAATGAATTGATTCCAAAATAATATCTTGGGAGTTTTTGACATGACAAATAACATTGTTTGCTTGTTTTTGGAGTAATCATTCGATTATGAGTATTTTACTAATGACAAATGTTTCAATATTTGAAATGTCTTATTTTTAAATAGCTCCAATGATTTGATTCAAATAGTGTAGCTTATCTAGTAGGATTTTAAAACATAAAGTATTTGTATTTATTGGTTTTTTACAAAATCATTCATTTAATAGTAGTTTACAGAAACTGATTTTTGAAACCATATATTTTTACTTTTTCATATCAAGATAAATTATTGTGTTCCTGAAGACTTTTGACCTCGAGATTTTGATGAATAATTACGATTCATTCTTGTCCGAACCAACAAAAAAAATTGGATTTGATGATTCTGTTTGTCTGTCTCTTCTTGGTGATGGCTAGATGGATTCGGTTCATTCTTGTTATTTAGATTTGATAGGGTTATATCTTGGAAAGTTTTTTTTATTTCCACCCTAACTTTCAAATTAAATATAATTAACTAGTAATTGATTTTTTGAATTCCATATTCTTCAAAAATGACTCAACGATTTTGTTTAAAATGAATATTTATTAAGTGTTGGACCTCCAAACAACAATTCTTTGTTTTTGGTTGAGAATTCGTTAAAGGTAGTTTACCAATAAGACATTTTTGAAAATGAGAAATATCTTGAAAAAGAATAATGAATTTGTTTAAAATGTATATCGGAGATGTGTTTGGCATGACTAAACAAATTTGTATACTTGTTTTTGGGGGGAAATTGGTTTAAGGGTAGTTTACTAATGACTTTTTTTTTAAATGAATATTTAAAGTATATGGCTAGAACAATTGGTTCCAAAATTCGGTATCCGTTAAGCTTTTTACATTAAAAATAATTATAAATAATTATTTAAGAATTCTTTTATTTTAGTTTAATGATGATTGATTTTTGTTAAATTTGATTTATTTTAAATTATTTCAAAAGATTTTGTTTAAAATGGGTATCGGGGGACTATTTTACATGACCAATTTTAATATATTTATTTTTCTAGTATAAAATAATTTAAGGGTACCGTTAATTTACTTGATATTAATATTTAATAAAAAATTGAATTTTTCCTAAATTGGCCTTGGGGATCTAGTTTAAACTTGATATTTGGGATCGTTTTATATGATAAATAAGAAAAAAGTTTATTTTTACAAATTAAATTTTTTTTAGGAGAGTTTAAAAAAAAAAACTTGGTTTTGAAAATTGGATATTTGTTAAAAAAATTTAAACAATTTGGTTTATAGTTAATATATAAGGAGTGTTTTTGTGATTGACAAGATTATTTATTTGTTTTTATGAGGAAAACTTACTTGGGGGAGTGTAATTGTAACTATTTGAAATGGTTACCATTACAGTACATCTCAAACAAGCAACCTTATTAAAAAATCAGATTTATACCCAATTGAATTATACCCACTAAATCGGAATTATATCAATTTGGAATGGTTACCATTCCAGTATATCTTAAATAAGCGACAATATTGAAAAATCGAAATTCTTTCCACTAGAATTATACTCACTAAAATTGGAATTCTACCAATTTGTAATGGTTACCACTCCAGTATTTCTTGAACAAGCAACCTTATTGGAAAAGTGGAATTATACACTCCGTCGAGATTGAAAGGTAGCAACTTATAATTCACTGAGCCCACGAGGTATGATATTCCTCCACACATGACTGCAGAATAGTTTGCCTAGCTACTCCCAACAACTAAGTTAGAGAAGGCCTTAAGTCGTTAAATTATTTCTTGACTGTTGGGAAGGAGTGATGGGGTAAGTGTTATGTCTTTTAGCGATGCCCGAATGGTTTGATTTAATAAATTAATTTTACTTCATTGTTCTGATAATGATAAAATCAATAATTAATATTTACATACTAAGTTAATTAATTATGTTTGCTCTAATTAACATACGGGCTGGTATTTTTTTAGCTATTAAAAGTTTAACCACGTCAAACGTTATTTGGGCACTGTTGCCCACATTGATTGGTTTTACATGGTAACATAAAGCAAGTCTCCCCTTTTCCAGAATCTTCATTACTGTTTATAGCCAATTATACATTTATTAATGATTAATTATTATATTCCACACATGTAACGTTAATAACAGATTAGCTCTAGAAATATTTTTACTTTATTTGTAAGAAGCTGAGTTTAAAAAAAATTTCTGTAATTTAAGGGTCCCAATTATAATTTAAAATATTTTATATTATTTCCGGGTGGACAACAAATAAATATTGATAAAATCTCATCCATTAGACATATTTTAGTTATAAATGTGAATTTATGTAATTCTTCAAAGTTATTATGACTGTGTATAGCTTTGTGGGAGCATAGTTCAATTCCATACTTTATTTAATGTTACCATAGCGGTTATAATATAACTATTATTAAAACGCTTCAATAATTAATACTTTGATTAATAAAAGGTGTGGTTTATTAAGATTTACATTGATTATTATCATTTTTTAATAAATTTAAAGTATAATGTTAACTGTGTTTTTTTTTTGTCAAATCTGTGTTTTACTAAATCAATTCTGGAAATCCAAATAATAAAAGTGGCCATTTCTTAGGCAAGTAATAATACAATATCCGAGTGAGAAGGTTTAAATTATAATTGAAAAGCAAGGATAAATATTGCTTGGTTTTACGAGCTTAAGCCCACTTTACATAATATCTCTGCTTTTTTAAGGTTTGAAATATAAATATATTCAAGTAAAAATATATTTTATCTCTGTACTATATTTAAGAATATCTGTCTATAGCCAAGTATACCTGGAATTTCACAACGTACTGCGGTGCATTTATTTCTATTCATTATGATGTCTCCTAGGAGAGGATTTCGCATACATACAGTCAGGGTTCGATTTTCATTTAAAGATACGGCCGGATTTATTCATCTCCTGAACCATTTAACCAATTGCGGTGTGGTTGTTACTTTTGTACTGGATCAATATCCCGGCAGGCTTTAGCATTATTTTTGAATAATCAGATGTTTCGGTGGGAGTCCCGGTGAAGGACCAGCCGAATGTTTGTATACATTTATGGAACAACACAATTACTGTGGGGTAGTTTTTATTATTCGTTAGTGTATTTATCCAGGCATTTTTAGGTTAGTAATTATAACTGGTTTAAGTCCCAGTGAATTGCCAGCCGAATATTTGTATATATCTATGGAACCACTTAACCGCTTTAAATGTAGTTTTTTTTGTAGAATATTTATTCAAGCAAGTTTTAGCATGATTTAATCATGTTTTGTGTTGTGAGTCTCGGTGAAGGATCAGCCGGATTTTTTTCAACAACTGATTCCGTATTTAATTCTATCCTGTAGGATATCAACCGGTAAAATGGTATTATGATAGACCTAGGTTTTGGGGTTCGAATCCCTGTTAAGGTTTCGGATGGATGTTGTGTATATTTTATCTTGGATATTTATAACCACATAAGCGATTGCAGTGTAATTATTTTTAAACAAGGCTTACGTAGTTTTTATATCCAGGCAGGTTTGAACATTAGTTTAATCAGTTGTTTTGTTGTGAGTCCCTGGAAATACTGACAGGCCTAGCTATAATGGATTTTGTGGATCAGCCGGAAGGTGAAATTCCGTTCTTCCGTCCAGAGTGAACTATAGGAGAATATTTATAAGTAACATAATCTTAACTATTTCAACCATATTTACTACTAATTACTGGGGGATAGTGATTAAAAAGATACAAATTAAAGGTGATGTAACCACATTTTCTTGGAGGAAAGTTGGGGTACAATTTAAGAAAACGTGTCTCAATATTCCTGGCCAGGACTAGAACCCTGTTTCATCCAACACTGAAAATGGACCATATAAGATTTTTTTGTCCGCATGAACACCTAAGCAGTATAATATACTTTATTTACCGTATTTCCTAGAATATTAATTTTACTTTGTAATTTCGTTTAGTATAAGATATTAAATATTTTATTTTGTGAGTGTTTCGAGCAGATATCACACTGGTCTATAATCTATTATTAACTCGGGGCTTTCTTTTTTAAGTTCAATCAATAATGTTTTTACCAAACTGAGATTATCAACAACTCCAGACCCGCCCCGGAGGCGTAGTTAGCTAACGCGCTAGTTTACTGCTTAGCTTGACTGACAAGGATGTGGAGATCGAGTTTCTAATATCGCTCGGGTGAACTCGGGTAGNTACCTTCCTCTAACTTCATCCTTTCCTATTTATAACCCTTATAGTAATTAGTACTTAGGCGTATTACCAAAACCGGTAGTAAGATGCGGTGCTAAAAAAACAAAACAAAAAACCTACCCTTAAAAATTGTTTTAAACACTCTTTCCTTGTCCTATTGATTTAAGATTGACTATATGAAGGTTACCCAAGAAACAGTGAAGTTTTCCTGGCACTCAAACATATTAATAAATAGTTCGTTCTGTGTGTGCTAGCTGGCCGCGAATGTCCGCGTATAGAGTAAAATAGTTAAATGGCGCTTGTCTAAAAGGAGGGTTGGAACACATTATTCACTTCATAAAGTCATTCACTAGCAAAATATTGACACTTTCTAACGCAGTTAACATTCATACATCTTCTAAACATTTATGTTTTGCAGTAAGCCAAGAGCTATTACTCCTTACAAGTTAATTTCAAGAACAAATAAATGATGTATTTTGTAGGCTGCATTACTACTTATATGTTAAAATCTCATACTCCTCAAATAATTATTGGTTACATTATTATTATTACTTTCTAAACCAAGAATACTACAAGTGTATGATTTAGAGATTTATGTAACTTACAGATAGTGCGACAGCTTAGCTCAATCGATAGCATGTTTTTATACTGATTTAGGGACACTAGGTTTGATTCCTGACACCATGGAACTTTTATTTTTAGTGAAACATTTGTTTTTTCTTATAACCTGATAAGTTAACGTGTATATTAGTTAACACTGATAAGATCCAGATTTCTAACGTGCGTTTCCACCTTAGGCTGTTTGAGATCGATGACATCCACTGACTCTGTCAGCGGGTTGCATACATCCACGACGAGTGGGTCGATAAAATCGTTGCAATATCAAGCAACGGATGCAGACCACATAGGCCGTCGGTTGACGGCGACGTCAATGAGGTCCCACACCTCACAAAGACGCACCCAGGTAGGTGTTAGATAGGCAACCCGTTTGAGTCTGGCGTCTTGTTTCTCTCTGATGATGACCAAACGGTCACCGCACATGCGTCTCAGAGAGATTTCATGATAAGTCAGACTTATCTTTTGAGGAGGCTGCGTGTTGCTGAAAAACTTTGATATGACAGACTTGTAGCTGCCCAGTTCTTGCAATTTTGTATGATTAAATACATTACAATTCCCTCCAAATTTTTCCATATGAACATAGGGAGTAAAATAGTTCTTGACGCTCATGCCGACAATGACTCACTTAGCGTCGACTTTGTCTAGCAGAAACAAAGTGTTGAAATTACTGGTGATGGCGAGCGATGGGGAAGGCAAGGCACATGCTGATTGGACGCAGCCTCTTGAGGAGCGGCAGGACCCTACAGTATTGCAAAATGTGTTGTAATATCTCAACACCTTAGCTTCGTTGATTGTATGATTGGTGTATAAGAAGATGACTAGCAAAGTTTTCATTAGAATGTTCTGTGCGCGATAGAGAAGGTACATGAGACAGTAATGAACGCAAATGTCTGAGGCTATGCTTTGAAGTTGTATCGTGTTATGAGGCGTACGGGAAGTGTTTTTTGCGTATAAATGCCTGATGTGACTTTATACGGGGTGGAAAACCATAACTGTCAAAGTATTCTTCCACGTCATTCTTGTCGATAAAGATGGTGACCCAATGCATCCCAGGCTTGGTGTGGGGATCCATGTTGATGATGAGAGAGGCAGGTTGCGCTATTCTTGCAGGTAGTTAATCAGCAAGGAAAATACCCTATCGTACAGAACGGAACCACGGGTTTGTTTTCAGATCGCCTCTTATGGTGTGCGTGCCCATCTTCAATAATCCAATCTTGTTGTCCACAAATGATGGAGGTCCAACAGAATTTCCATGTAGCTATGAGTAGTACACGCACTCCTCACCATTTGCACCATTCTGATTCAGAATTCCCAGCGTTATTCTCTCTAACTAGTTTAGAGATGGCAGTAGAGTGGTCCACGGTTTGAAACAGTTCAAAGTGAGCTAGTTCACTGAAATGAGCAGTTTATTTATCTAGTTCAATAGTCGGCGAACTATTTATTGTAGCTCAGTCGTTAGCGAAATTCATCGTTCGCGACAGATATAAACATAGTCTGTAGTTCATTCGTTCACGACATACAAACAAATTCCACTTTAGTCCTCCACCAGTTCACTAACTACCACGTGTTAGTGAATTTATTTTCACCTCACATTACTAGTTACATAGTTAAGGTCTGCATCCTTAGGAACGTCTTAGAGCTTATTTAAGTTTGCTCACGAATAAAGAAAAATTATAATTGTTTGTCAAAATAACTATGATAATCTAGAAAACGAAGTAAAAATACTCAAATAAAATAAAAAAAAAACTTTTTGATCAGAAAAATAATACTATAAATTAAAATGAAATTATTTACAACAGCACTAGCCATTAAATTAATGATATCTTTTTGGGATTCAACTAGATTATTTGTCTCTAGTTGCATAGATCCTAATGATATCCCGTGCCAGTGATCTCATTATAGATATTAGGACACACAGAAGGTGATACAATGATAGAACTGAAGAATAGATGTTGGGAACCACCTCCTTTGGAAATCTAAATGCTTTGAATGCAGTGGATGCCGAACACTAAACTATTCCAATTCGTGAGTTGTAGGCTAGTGGACGCTTACCTTAAAAATATACATGGAAAAGTTAAAATCTTCTAGACTTTTCCAAAATCATTTTAATTTCTTTTTCTGGGACAGTTGTTGGCAATGGTCGTAATTTAAGAGCATCATTCACGTTCTGGTACAGTTTTTTTTTCTTAAATATGAACCAATCCTAAACAGTTTTTGACCAATTGGCTTACACGATAATTGTTTATAACAAATTATATTTAGTTAAAGCATATAATTGGAGAATTTAATACCAGGATAGCTAACCAAAAACTCTCAATACGTCACTTTGTGATTTGCGCGCAACAAGCTGACTACAGCACTCCTTGTAGTATGTTCTTGAGATAATCGTCTGATGAGAGACAGATTATTTTTAGCTTAATAAAAGGTCTTGTTATTAGTAGTTGATTTAAAAACTATACAAATATTTTTTTTAATATAGCTGCAATATTATATACTGTATTTTGATACAAGAATTATGAAAGACATATAATCTCTTGGTTATTATTTTGTTTCCCACGAAGAGAGAATATTAACAAAAGTACTCTAGTCTGATTGTATACATTTTTTCCACAGCCATCAAGTTTTAATGTTTGTAACCAATTCTTTCAATTCAACTGGATAAACATTTTAATATTCGTTTGTATTAATAATTTTAATATTTAAAAAATTGTACAAACGTTTGATTAATATTAAAGTAAATATTTACTGATTTATTATGGTATCAATATGATGCATATTTACAGCCAACTAACAATTTAAATTAAATTTATCTTTCAGACACAATTTTTATATATTCAAAATTTTTAACACAAGACACAGGATTATCCAGATTTCCAGATAATAAATTATATAGATCGAAGGGATTGACAAGACAAGTATTTCCACTAAAATAGCGTGGCATCAGCGATGCCAAATGGCAGTGCTAAGAAACGTCAAATTTGTCACGGTTTGAACTTGGGTGGTAGGCAACTCATGTTGCACGTCCCAAAAACCAACACAGTTACTTATCCCCATCACTTCATTCTTAATATCGGCCTTTCTCTAGACCAATAATCATATCTTCGAAATAATCATCAATTTTACATGGGTATCAGTTGTCATTTTTTTTATCACCACGTCTTACTATCCATTCGGGTTATACGCTTATGTAGGCCTACAAAATATATGAGTTGGGGATGAGTAAGGTTGAATTTAGAGAAAGTGTACCCACATTCGTTTGGAAAGATTGCGAAACCCTAAATGAAAAAGCACACTCATTGCACCCGACTGGGATTTAACCACGATATCCCCATCATCAGAAGTTTAGTCTATTGAGGGATTAATGCCTTAGAACATGCGGCCAACGAAACTATTTCAATGCCTGTTACTTTACACTAATCTACACTTGCTATATTCCGAAGATTGATGAGTGTCCTACCCCCAGGTGCATACAGTGGCAACTTTGACGTATCGTAGCGCCATTATTCGTTGCCGACCGCAAGTTTATTCGTGTAAACGCTTGTCTTGCCCGCCCCCCCCAACTCCCTCCCCAACATTAATCGCTTTAACTTTTTTTTTCAGGAGTGCTGAATAATACTGTATAAAGGGTGTTTGCTTTAAAATTTTATATAATTTTCGTATCGGTAAAAAGTATTTGTGAATTATTCATTAAAATGTTGGGCTTCTTATAAGCGAAACAAAATCAATTTAGAGTTTATATATTTTTAAATTATTCCTCTTCCTCGTTATCCTGGTGGTGTTGTCGTTAAGATATAAGAACTTTCAGTACAACTTTGTTAGCTCAATCATTAACGCATCGGCTTATTGATCTAGGGGTCCATAGTTCCATATATTGGCAAAGCCAAAAATACATTGTGATAGGTGAAAGCTTGGCTTAATCCTTTACAGTGAATATAATTAATGTGAGGTGGCTGGTTGATAGGACTTTTCTAAAAATAGGTATAATTCAATTTCTAAGTCGTGTGTTGCTATAGTTAATTTTTACATTAATCACATGTCAATACATAAAATAATAAATAGGATGTTCATTTGAGATAAATGTATTGCATCTTTCTACCTAGTTGGGCTTTATGCTTATTTATACTAATGAGAAGAGATGAAAAACTTACATTTTATAGTAAAATGTCCACATTTCCCTTTAAATGGAGTAATAAATCATTGACCAAAATACCTGCACTAAACTGAGCCAGGATTTGAATCCAAGTCAGGCGTCATTACAAAACCAGAATATAAGTGTTTAGCACTTGTGTTTACCTGCTCCCAAATGACGAACATGTAACCATATATGTCAAAGCTATATATGTGGCTATTGAAAAGGCTAACCAGACTTAGCAGAGCTCTACAATTAATAAATTGTTTTCTTTTACTCGTAATAAAACTACCCAAGTACAAATACTTACCTACTAACTGATTGTGTGTGGGTTGTTCACATGAATTGTAAGGTGACAGGGAAAAGTTTACTATTGATTTACCGTCAATTCGGGTTTATCATGGCAACAGCTCACAAGACACCAATGGTGTTTTATGTTTATAGTTCAACAACTCAGATTATTTAAAACTATATAATGCAGAGAGATAATAGTTATATATGTTTTCAGAGTGTTATGACTTAGTACTACGTCTTTGAAAGTTCCAAATATCAAGAACTTTCTTGAACATTACTTGCTATAACTTTGCACAAAGTAGAACGAATGCAAGAACAGCTTATAGTATTTAAGATAATCTATTAGATATGCATTAATTTAAATTCAATAATGGTTAAATGCCCATCGGTGAGCACTTAGACTCAGTGTCAGGCTCATCTAGTCTAATTTGATGGGGACGAGGATATTAAGGTTACTTATTTTCTTAAGGCGAATCGTGCACGTGATAAGTTCGTCATAAGCCGAATTTATTTATCAACGGGTAATAATGATAAAATTACCCTCTCTTACGACCCATTATCTCACAAAATTACTGAAATATACCTGCATTGGCCACCAACGTGCCAATTGAGCTTGGACCTTGGTGGAGGTTAGACATATGTTTCTCTTGAGCTCAAATTACTACCGGGTATTTAAATCTGTACTTGAGTCATTTTTATGCAAAACTTCCAAGTTTTCCTCATGGTTTAGTGATTCCTAGGAAACATTCCTTAACTTTCCGACTTAGGTGTGTGAGGCAGTGAGTTACTGCTGTTTAACGAGGGGAGGGGTGGGTGGGTGTTGGTTGACCACACCAATTATTCACCCTAAAGGCTATACACGAGTTTCTTGTGACTGAGAACTGAAAATTGTGAACATAAACAGATTATTTGTAATATACTTCAATTTTTAGTAAATTTGTACAAATTGTGGTAATTTTTCATGAAAAACATAACTATTTGATGTAATATAATAATAATAATAATAAAGGCGCTATAATTTGATTTATATATAAAAAGATTGGTAATAATAACGACAAGTTATGACATCTTATAATGACAAACATGGTAAAATCATTAAAATTATAACAAACATCCAAAAAGTTTAATGCATATTAAAAATTGTGGACTTTTGAGTCAAATTGCATTAAAACAATGTTAAGCTAGGATTATGTAATCATGCATATATTAGATGTCTTGTATTATATTGGAAATTAAACGGAATAGTTTTGGGAATTTAGATAATATAAAATAGAATATAAAAAATAATCTAAATTGTTCCTTATTAAACTATTAAAATGTTTTTTTCAAAAATCAACAGATTAGCTACCACTACACAAAAACGAATACAAACAAATAAACCAGCAGAGAATCGTGAGCTTGTTTGCATATCACATGGAAGACCTGGGTTAAAATCTCAACTGGGTACACTAAAGTTATTTTCCACATATAATTATGGATGTTATCTGCTATGCTATGGTAATGGGGAGGTTGAGGTTCGAATCCCGGCCGAGTATACTAAGGGTGCTTATTATTATTTGGTTTCCCTTCTCCCAAACTTTGGGAAGGCCTAGACGCAGATAGTAGGATAACATCAGAATTGACCTGAAAGTAATAGGCTGTAGTGAGGTGGACTGGACATAACTAGCTGAGGATAGGGATAGTTGGCGTGCTTTGAGTGAGTAAATAAATTAGGCTTAAAATAAATATATAATATAAATTAAAATCAATACTTTCCTATATCCATTGATTTAAATTAAGAAGTGTGCCTTTACTCGTATACTTTACTGCATACTGTATAGCTGGTGTATCCGTTCTTCGCACCGATAATCTATAAAGTGGCCTATATTTTTTCTTTATATATATGCGAAAGCCCTCACTCGCCTACTAACTCGTAATTCATTCTCCAAACATGAACAAAATGCTTCTACAGCAACTGTCAGATTTGTTGGATCAGCTGGTTCTAATTAATTCGCATGTCAGTAGTGGGGATGGCAAGATAGAACTCGATGCTGATGGGCTTAAAGCTGGTCACGTGACCACGCCCCTCGCTTCCTGATTGGCTGTTGGCTTTCCCCCTCCCCTCACTCTGACCCCCTCAAACTGACCCCTTCCCCTGCCACTCTGCCCCCAGTTTTCAGTGTTTCAAACATGTTGGTTCTTGTCAAAACTTGTTCCAAGATTGTTTATTCTTATCCAAACTTGTTTCTTTTTGTCGAAACTTGTTTTTATGTGTGCTCATAGTTTTTATGCCTGGGTAGGATTAGGGTGGGTGATAGAGTTTATTTTATTTATTTGTGTGGGAGTTTATTGGTGTGCAGTCCTCGGCGTCGGGTAGTCCTCCCTCGTCATTTCTGATTAGGGAAGGAGCACGGAGCACGAAGCTCTCCTGATGGCAGCGTAGCGAAGAGTGTGAGAAATGTTTCCCAGCCGTAAGACCCCTTTCAATTCGCTTCACTCCCCTCTCTCCCTCCAGGAAAATGGGTTTTCCCGGTTTCGTCATCGCAATGTCACAACCCCCTCCCCAAAACCCTTCCCCATCTATGTGGTAATGGGTATTTTCCCGTGGGTTTTACTGGTGCTGCAACCATTACCCCACACCCTTCCCTCATCTAAGTGGTAAGGGATTTGTCCACTGTGTCGTAACCCCTCGCCCCACCCCCTTCCCCATCTATGTGGTAATGAGTTCTTTCCTGCAACCAGAGAGCATTGACACCACTCTGATTATGCCCAATTTGAGGCCTCGGAATCCTCAGTTAGGGGCCACTCCCACCACAAAAATCTACTAAAATTGGTTGTATGGTATCGTCTGTCGACATGCGTGGATGTTGATATCAGCCATGAACCGGAGGAATGAGGTAGAAATGTCCCAGCGTTGAAGAGGGAAGCTAGTGACAGAACACCTCAGAGAAGATACAAACTCATGACATCCACTGCCAGGGCTACATGAAACCTTTTATGGCTAAGCGTTCAGTAGGGATGATTAAGAAGATGTCCGGAGGAAGAAATACCTACAGTTTACACGGCAGGGAATTGATTCCAACCTTTTCCACCAGAAATAGATGAACTTGACATTTAGACTGCGTGGCTACAAGGATTCGAGCCTCGATATCTTTAGCACTACTTATGTCTGTTAGAACGTTCGTACTTCCTTCCGAGTGCACCCCCCAATTGCGAGAGGGAAAAAACGGGGTTTATTGTTGGTCGACCAGATTTCCATAGACCAGGTATAATGTGTTCCGGTATTTGAAAATCAATCTCAGGACGGGAATCAAAAGTCGATCACCGGTCAGCAGCGGTCTAGTATAACGAAGCCTTAGACCATTCGACCATCAATGCGTGTATACAAAAATTATTATAAAATGAATTTATATTTATAAATTGTGACGGCAGATTACTACACAAGGATAAAGTGAAAAAGAAGAAACAACTTTTTTTATTCCTTGAGCCACTTATACCAACAGAAAAGGTTTTATTTAAATGCTCTCCTCTATATTTTGTCTAAATAATATAACTCTTACATTATTTCATAAGTAATATCTAATTGAGTAACTTGAACTTAATGTCCGCAACTATATATTGACGAAATAATATATAACTACATAAATTCATAAGTAATAACAGGACTGAGGAAAATATAAAATGTACCTGCACTTGTGTGCAGGCAGAGCGATACGGTCAACCTGGATTCAATACCCCCAACTTCCCTGTTAATAGCCACAAAGCTAAGCTTATCGGTATTTAGAATGGAGTTTTACTACCCATGTAAATTACGCTAATGGATTAGGAATTGGGAAGCTTTAATCCAAATTTGCGTGGAGGAGAGTAAGGAAATGTTCCAGCGTTTACGTGGAGGGAGAGTTGTAAACCATTTAGTGAGAACTACCAAGAGTACATCTCTGCAGGTATTCAAATCCCCAACATAGATTCGAACACTGACATGGTGTTTCAAATTGCGCGCGTCTGTTCTATTCCTAGAACCCGTTGTTAGAGTTTCAAAGACAGGAAGGCGCTAGCTATATACAGGTGATAGATTTGCCAGAAGAGCGCAGACGGGTAAGTCTCACATTTTAGCACTGCGTCTTTCTACCATTTTGGGTTATACGATTAATACTAATTACGCTAATGGATTGATAATTGGGAAGTAAGCCCGCATATGCATAGAGGTAGAGTGTAAAACACCCCTAGTTAACCCGACTTAGATTCAAATCTCGAACTCCCCTCCCCCATTCTCAACAGTCTGGCTCCACACGAAACAGGCGCGTCCGCCGAATACGAAACCTTGTTGACATAATAAATAACATTTACACAAATAAATTAGCCACTTAAATAACAAAGAAATTTAATGTTCGCAATTATATTTTAATGAAATAATATATCACTTTTAAATAAGTTCATAAGTAATATCAAATAAAATTTTAAATATCAATTAATGCTCGAAACTATATTTTGTTGACATAATGAATAACATTCATACAAAACTAATTATCCAATCAATAAAATGTTGTTATTTTTTAAAATATCTAGAATATGTCATTTGGAGAAACAAAGACAGCAAGGAGATGGCAACATTGGTATATTCATTTATAAATTCTTGTGACTTTAGATTACTACCAAAATTAATCTTTAAATATAACTATCTATTATTACTTTCAACGATTAGACGTTCTTATCTCACATAACCTTTAGCTTAATTTCACTATCTTTGACTTTTCAATTTCCTTCTAGAATATTATAAACTCAGTTTATATACACACGGCTATTTATTACATATCATTCAGTTTTGTTCCTTCACAGCTGGAAAGATTCATAACATGAGTCGTTAACTGGTAAATATACTATTTCATTTACGATATTTGTTCTCTTAATTTAAAATTTTTCTATGCATTAATAGTTTGTCTGGTTATCTCAAACTGGGTTTGCACCTTAACTTATTGTGGTTTTTTCCCCTTTCTTTAGTCCTAATGATGGCGCTGATATAGTGTCGAAACATGTTGAGAACCTTGGCTGGATCATGCCAGCATTTAAGGAACAAGGGAATTAAAGAACAGATAAGAATAGAATTCAATTTATTTTAAATTATATTCAACTTAAATTCCTACTTCACTTTTCAATATTTGCTAATTTATAAACTTCTATTATTCTAACCTATATCTAATCTGTCCTTTTCTGCCTTAACTTCACACTTGACTTGAACTTATAAGTTTATATTATATTATCTTAAAGTATTATATATATATGTATGTATGTGTGTGCGTGTGTGTGTGTGTGTGAATTATATTATTTAATGTATTCATAACTCTTTCATATTATGATGGAAATATAGCGGAGTTCCCTAATTTGTCAATCCATTATAATTTCTACTTAATCCAAGGTTTTCATGTATTTTATACTGTTGACATTTGGACTTTATATTAAACTCCAAATTTCAAAATTTGTTCTACATTGAATTATATTATTATTATTATATAAAGAATTAATCTCTGATGTTTAACAATAACAAATAACTTCCCAATAATAGCCCGAGGCATAGTCTTAAAACATAAGATTTGACAAAATTACAAGATAATACAGCCCAATAAAACACAGAATCTGAGAGACCCGGTATAAATAAAGATTAAATTTATAATATAACAACCCAAACGGTAATTTTGAGTGATTAATTCCAAACTGAATTTAGAAATAAACAGAGCTAAATCTAGCCAAGACCAATGTGCCTCATCATGCAAGCGTAGTGCAATGTGTACTGTCACTACTGAGTCCAGCCATTAAATACACACGCTTGGGGTCATTTGTTCTCAAAGCGCGAAAGCAAGGATGGGTAGAGGGGTAAGGAGGGTAGTACTGTTTTGAACATGCTCACACGGTCTAGGCATAATTCGCACGCGCGCCGAACAATAGTGCCGCTATCTTCCAATCACAGCTGTCGGCGCGCTCCCAGCCTGTGCATATTGACTGTCTATTATTTTCTTGGGCGAGGCACAATTAGAGGTGAGCAGCGAAATATGATCCCTCAAGTCAGTCTGAAATAAGTCGTTCCACGATGATGTTGTTGCGTAGAGCCTTGTCGGGATGATTCAACTGGGGCAGAAGCGGTAAGCCAAACCATCCTCTTCTTTACGTGTTGTAAAAAGGTTACAGCATCACGATATTAACAAGCTCAAAATAATGTAGCCATAGTTGGGATAATTTCCCAAGTTCTTGTAGCTATTCAATGTGTTCAGAAAACTTCAATTTAAGTATTCAACAGTAAGATCACTTTGTACATCGTCAAACTTAGGTTGAGTGGTTTTTAGATCGATGAGTATTTTCTACATGTGTTTTTTGTTATCATTTTCAATATCTATTTATTTGATAATTATTTTAAACAAAATATTGTACGTCAAGAAATGTGCTCGAATTTTTCTGGCGTACGCATTACCAGCAAGTATATGGGGCAATGAAGCCAAAGCGTATATTGTTGACCACAATTTGGAAAGTTCACTGCCTCCTATAATGTACCCGGTTCCTCCAATATACGACATCAGGAGATGAATGCCACCTAATCTTACAACTACTTTTGAAATTATATATGTTGGATTGCTACCTTCTGATGCAAAGATATGTCTAGCTTTCATATATAATGGCTGATCAAAAGTCATGACACATGAAGTTTAACCCGGATTTGACTATCTTCAGCTGCGTATTTCAAAACAGTAAAGACCGTATCGTGTTCTTTTGGTGGATTACTAACGAAAGGTAGAACTTGGGACTTTACGTATGGCCGAGTACGTGTTAAAATCTCCACGAAGCTTTGCCATTCTGTACTTGAGGGAATCTGCGGAAAAAAAAATCCATAAAGACACAGAAAATCTTGATTTGAACGTTTAGCGACCTTTTGAAAAGCAGTTTCGGAATAAACGCCTGTAACTTTATCTCTTGGAGTCCTATTTTACTTGGCTTTTTAAAGGTATGCAGTTCCAGATTTCTGATACTCGCAATCTCTTTGTTTCCGGTAACTGTTTTATATTTTATAATTTCTTGACCCTTCACTGCAGTTTGTGGTGAAATTCATTTTATTCCACCCATGGAATGGAATGTCCCTTTACCAGTCATAGTTTGTATAATAAAATCTGCATTATTAAATACGAACTGGGTATAAGAACCCTTTTGCACTTTTGGTTTTGCAGAAGATTTAAACAGTGTCACATCCTTATAACTCTAACAAAATCCCATGTTGTAAACTATTGTACCATGTTTTTTGAGGCAACTTTCCGAAGAAAGTAAACAGCGAGACCGAGCAATATGGAGGATGGAATAGAAGAGAGCTCATAGCAGCAATAATAGAGTGAATGATGGATATACATTTATTTAGAAATTCCTTCCGTGTTCCCTTTATTATTCCTTGGGTTGACACTATACAGAAATACTTGTAATGTTTCCGGAATAGCATCTGCCACTCCCTCAGTAGAGCTGGATAAATTTGGAAAGTCAGTAATAGTGTAAAGTGTTGATTGAAAACCCTCGCGTATTATAGTGGCTGTTGCTTCTACAATTCTCAATCAGTCATTTTTTTCATTGTTCTCACGCTCCATGTGCCAAGTATCAAGAATTTTAGAAGAGAATCCGATTCCACGGAAATAAACAAGCGTTCCTTGTTTTCTCATACCAGAAAAGATGACCCCATCTCCATATTACTCGCACAATTTATTTCAAAGTATATGATAGTGATGACTTATCTGGCAACTCCTGTTACATACTATTCGTCAATTCATTACTAGGAAAATGACATTCATCGGAATCGTTAGTGAAGTCACACAATTTGCGAGACATGGAAGCGATGTTTTCATCTTGTGTTCGCCCACTTTTCTGAACATTTGAAATCTAGTTATAATAGCGTAACAACTTACTTTATAGCACGCTTATACTGCAACGAGGCACAAAACACTATTCACTCTTGTTGCAACAATTTCACTCCAGTCGTCTTTTCTTAACACTGCTTTTTGCAACACCTAGTCTTTTACAGTCAAGGAGCAAACTTTGTAACAAACATCACGTTTCTCTAAGGCTTTCCTTTTCTCCTTATTGATATTGCAGGAATTCCCACAAAATAAGAATGCGTTCTCAAAATAAAATTGTTCACGCCCCAGTGTTTGTGCTTTACTTTCTTCACTTTTCTGCAGATAGCAACGAATATTTTCTTGTTTTATATATCCACTTCTGCGCACTTTGTGGACCTCAATATATTTTACAAGTTGCAATTGTTTGTCCTTTCCATCTTTCCGGGATTTGCTAACATAAATTAACTCTTCTAATCCCCTTTCAACAAGCACTGCCCCTTCTGTAAGTGTGTTTTCACAAATAAAACACTTGCTTGTAGATAACATACTTATTTAGGAAGTAATTATCATTTAAACAAAGTCTCTTCACTAGAGAGACCTAGAGTAGAACTGAGACTGTCAAGAATATGTATATAAATGATAGTATTGTTTTCTTTTTGTTCGTAACGAACAAGTTTTAATGATCCTAGGGATGATTTGAAGCTTTTTTAAATTATTATCAGAGCTGATGTCAGCAATAGTTTATGTTTCATTACTTAAAGAATCTCTTCAAAAATTATAGCAAACATTTTCAAAGAGTTACTTGCAACTTTATCTGCGTTGTGGCATTAATATATTTTATATCAGGTTTTAAAGGTAGTCTAAACAAAAAAATACAAGGGCTTCTTTTTAATGTATAGTTTGTTTGAATTGGAGGGAAACTGTTATAAATATGATTAAATTATCTTTTTTTTACACTCCCAGCTCACTTTTGACCATTTGCATCTCATTATCCCCTATTCGAAAGTATAAAAATGAAACACACTTAATATTATTTTTAAATTCTTTACTCACCTTATATAAAGTATTTACATTTTAATATACGGAAGCGCATAAACCACATTCACACAATTTCAAATATTTATAATGCTTATATACTTATGCAAAATAAAATTTAAACCCACTGTTTCAGAGAATGTCATTACATTCTCGATTATTCTTTGATATTTACTACTACCCAAGGCCATTCTGTAGAACTTTACTACCTGCTCCCTCCCTTCAATTTTCCTAAACTATCTCTGAACGGCCTCTTTACACATTATTGAGAATGCTTTCTAGAACTGTGAGTGTAAGGGAGGGAGAAATTCAACCATATTATTCTCATACGAAGTGCACAGTTTTCGTAATTATATTAAAATTTACCTACCAATTAAAAAAATAAATATAGAGAGGCGTATTCGATGGATCATTTATCGCTCAACAATTTAATCTATAATAAATTTTCGCGTAAAATGAGTAGTCTCCGAGTAAATCATACATAAAACCACGATAGGCACGTATTTAACAGTGCTCTCTGACTTATCCTTGTCTTGGTGCCACATTTTCGCAAGTAATACTCATTGCATGCAAAACATGAATATAAAATTTCTTGTTGTAAATTTTATTTTAAAACATATTTTTCATACTAGCATATTTGGCTAAAATTGAACGGTCCACCAGATAAATGGGCTTACTCGTATTTGTAACTGAAGTGACATATGATAAACAACAATGGAATAGGTTGAACGGTCCACCAGATAAATGGGCTTACTCGTATTTGTAACTGAAGTGACATATGATAAACAACAATGGAATAGGTTGAACGGTCCACCAGATAAATGGGCTTACTCGTATTTGTAACTGAAGTGACATATGATAAACAACAATGGAATAGGTTGAACGGTCCACCAGATAAATGGGCTTACTCGTATTTGTAACTGAAGTGACATATGATAAACAACAATGGAATAGGTTGAACGGTCCACCAGATAAATGGGCTTACTCGTATTTGTAACTGAAGTGACATATGATAAACAACAATGGAATAGGTTGAACGGTCCACCAGATAAATGGGCTTACTCGTATTTGTAACTGAAGTGACATATGATAAACAACAATGGAATAGGTTGAACGGTCCACCAGATAAATGGGCTTACTCGTATTTGTAACTGAAGTGACATATGATAAACAACAATGGAATAGGTTGAACGGTCCACCAGATAAATGGGCTTACTCGTATTTGTAACTGAAGTGACATATGATAAACAACAATGGAATAGGTTGAACGGTCCACCAGATAAATGGGCTTACTCGTATTTGTAACTGAAGTGACATATGATAAAGAACAATGGAATAGGTTGAACGGTCCACCAGATAAATGAGCTTACTCGTATTTGTAACTGAAGTGACATATGATAAACAACAATGGAATAGGTTGAACGGTCCAGCAGATAAATGGGCTTACTCGTATTTGTAACTGAAGTGACATATGATAAACAACAATGGAATAGGTTGAATGCATCAACAGTACACCTAAAGGGACCGTATTTGACTATGATATATTTTTATTGGTACAGTGTAGTAAAATGGTTCAAATGTCTCATTTTCTTTGCACAAAGAAAACTGCACCTCAATGTGATCCCTGGTTCGAGCTGTATTCCCTACCTAACTTAAATATTAACCGTGAGGTGAGACGGCCTCTTAAATGCGGCACCTTCTTCAAGAGAATGAATATCCTCACACTGTGGTATCTATTATTATTATAATATTTTATCAGTGTTGAATCTTCATAACTGCTATAATTAGAATACTAGTTATGAAGATTCAATACCGCTAAAATTGCTTTAAAATTATATTTGTTGACCTTGTTATAAAATTATTTCACTTGTTTGAGGAAGGCTTGATCTATGTTTCTAAGCATTTACTTTGACCTTCAGAAATAAGAGATCACTTGAAAATGAGCGAATCTAATTAGTATGTTTAAAAAAAAACTAATTTGAATTATTTATTAATACTTAAAATTTAAAGTTTTAAATTCCTTAGGAACATGCAAGAGTAAGGCCAGTTAGTAGAGAAGGGTTTATGTATTAAACTGTATCTTGCAGCTATTAGGATACGTAGATGATTGAGCTTTGTTGGGAAATAGTGAAGAAGATGTTGCAAGTAAAGCATAACTTTTATTAGAAATTTGTACGGAAATGGGTTTAGAAATGAAAACTGAAAATACCAAGTATGTGATCACACAGAGCACATAGATTGGCGGCAATAATTTAGAGATTATTGCAAACAATATATCTTTGCCAGGTTAATGAGTTTAAACATTTAGAAACAATTTTAACTAGCAAAAACAATATTAGATTGGGCATTGGGAATGAAATAAAATCGGGAAATTCATGCTATTTAATTACTTGGTTAATAGGTTTATAACAGCTTGCCTGCTGTCAAGGGAAGTAAAATTCATACTATATAAAACACTAGTTTTACCGGTTGTTCTCTAAAGGGGGTGAAACTTGGTCTATTAACCTACATGACTAAAATATATTTTAGAGTATTCGAAAACAAAATTCTTGGGAAGATATTTGTCCCAAAAGGGATGAGTTTACTGGAGAGTGAAAGATGTTACATAATGATGGGTTACATACTATATACTCATCACAATAAATTGTTAGGTTAGTAATGTCTCGAAGATTCAAATGGGCAGAACATACAGTGCAAGTGACAGAATCTTGAATGCTCAGTGTAATGACTGGCAAACCTAACAGGAGGAGACAATTGGGAAGAACTAGACACAGATAGGACGATAACATTAGAATGGACCTGAAAAAGGGTGTAATGAAGTCAACTGAAGAGAACTAGCTCAAGCTATAAAAAGGTGGCGTAATTTTTTAGGTGCTGCAATGAACTTTCGAGATCCTAATGTCATAAAGTAAGTAACATGTTGTCATATTTTCACTTAAGTTTGGAGTGAACTATATTTAAAAATCACTTAGCTCAGTCGCTATCATATCTGTTTATTGAGCTAAGAGTCCCGGGTCCGATTCCTGGCATGTTCAAAAAATTGATCATTGGTGAAATGTGGGCTTGCCCTATCGTGATGATGAATTAACGGCCGGGGGGCTGGGTGTTTTTTCTATTCTAGATTAAAGTCAGCTTATAAGTCGAGTGCTGATATAATCACTCAGTTAAAATAAGTATACGTTAAATACCTAGAGTAAATTAAAATTAATTTAGAAGTAACGAAAAATTTCTTAAATAACGTGAGGTATCTGAATAACTACATTGCATCTCAGCAATTCGGTAGGAAACTATACAAACCTACTGGAATTTTGTATATTATTCAAGGTGGAATAGTGGTAGACCTGTTAAGATATTTACTAAAGCGACTAATACAACATCATTTGACTTGCAAATACCACTTTTGACATTTTGTATCAATGCCGATAGTATAATTAATAAAAATTGATACATTTGGTCTATATTAAAAGAAAGTATGTTTTTTTAATTTTATAATTCTACATTACTAACAATCAATTATATTTATATTATTATTATAATTTAGAATTATACTGGGAAAACTCAGCAATTAATATTTATTCTAAACGTTTCACCGGCCTTATTTAAAAAGCTTTAAATAGAATACAACACATAGTTTATATAATATTAAAAAAAAGTATCGATACTGTACTCATTAAAAGTATCGGAAGAAAAACATCAATACCGTACTAGTATCGAAAGAAAAGTATCGATAACATTAAATATTGGTTTCAAAATTCTAATCTGGAAAAATATTTTTTCTTCTTTAGTTATAATTATTTCAACTTTTGCATAGTAATTATATTTTCATACTTATTTAAACACTGAAAATTATCATGGTTTTTAATGAACTAAAACAAATTTTACAATATCTTTTTCCACTATCAAACTTTTCAAAAACTTATACAATTCACTTCTGGGAGGTGTCACTTTTTAACTACATTCGTAATTTATATCCTCTATCAATATAGGGTATTAATTATTGAAAAAGAATAGAAAAATTGACGCCCTCCCATGCTTTATCTGCTTAAGTAACGCACATAACTTAACCTTTATATTTTAACCTTAACTTAACTTTTCTGCTTCGTCTGCTCGGGGCATCCTTTAGTTGACTGAGTTCTACAAAATCTTATTTTGTTTAGTTTGTGATGACCATGCTCATTGATAAAGGAAAGGGGTAGTAGACTGTTCACTACTAACCCCATACGGCATCAGGCTGTATTGATAACAATGAAAGAACAGCTATGAATTATAATATAGCTAAAAGAGATTGAATGCTAGAGTTTTTTCTTGCTTGCCATGCAGAAAATGAGTGAGAATTGAATAAGTGGCATTTGTTTTTTCTCCACAGTTCATTCTAGTAAAAAGGTAATCCCAACATGAGTGAAGATAACAAAAAAAGTTGTTTTTTTCAATACTGATCCGATACCGGAGTGTGAGTACTAATATCAGTAGAAGTATCTGGTGACCTGGCGGTCTAGGGGTAAGGTGTCAGACTTTTGTGCTGGCGGCTGGGGTTCAATCCTCGGTCCCGGCACAGATTTATCTTACATTAGCGTAAGTGCGTATAACCCGAAAGGGTAGTAAGACGCGGTGCTAATAATAATAATAATAATAATAATAATAATAATAATAGAAGTATCGGAAAAAAAATTATCGAATAAAAATATACTAATATAGAAAGGAGAATATCGATATTAGTAAAGTATCGATACTTTCTTCACATCTCTATATGCGGCCACTGAAGAAAATGTAAATAATATTAGTAGATGTTCCTTTAAAGGGTGTGTGTAACTTTGTTTTCCTGTTGTTTACAGTCCTACCTCTTTCCCATTACTATTATGTAGGCCAAGAAAAAGATTTTTTTATAAATCTGTGAATAGGTTGAAAAAAAGTTATCTACATGGCTTATAAAGATGTACCTTATATCCTTTTATGGGCTCAGTAAAATAAAAAAGAGATACGTACACTCCGCATCAAAAGGCTGCAAATCTTTTCATATCTTAAAGCTGATCTCCGATAAGATTTATAGATTTTTGTAACACAGTTAAGTCTTTTTTAGTGCGTTTAACTTCTAATTACACTGAATGAACTGGTAAAAATGAAAGGATTTAAGATTTTAAGTAAAAATATTTGTATATTATTTTTAAATTAGACAATATATATATATATATATTACCTTTATATATATTCCCTTAATATACTTCTACCCTTCGTTATCCTGAACATTCGCAATTTTAGCATGACTATTTACACTATGGCCTTTTCTTGTAAGCTGAACCATAATGGAATAATACAATGTACGCTTGATACCATGCAGAGTATTACTAAACTGTAAAATCACTATCAAGTCCCGGCAAAGATTTATTTGATTACCAAACCCTTCCTTCACCTCTGACAAGACATCTTGTTGAATGTGAGGAATGCCAGGCCTCCGCCGTGGTTCGGATCCCACGTTAAACTGTAGGTCCTTCATTTCATCTCACAATCACCCTACTATTACACATTAACGTAAGTGCGTATAACTCGAACGGGTAGTAAGATGCGGTGATAATAATAATAATAATAATAATAATAATACACTATCAAGATTTTTTTAAATTTGGAATCTTTATTTTGATGCATGGCCTTTCATTTTTATTTATTACTCCTTATTGAGAGTGTCCGTTTTATTAAAATCTTTCTTTCCAAGAAGTTGTCTCACAAGAAATGTCAAGTTTTCCGCCTCAGTTCCTTTGGTTTCGTTTTATTACTCATAAGGATTATGTTAAAGGATTTGTGCTTAATACAACCTTACCTAGAATTATTGAGAATATACTGCAGTCCCATCTTGAGCAATTCAGTCCAACCCTTTAAATGTTATTGAGGAATAATGAAATGACCCAATTTTATGGTTACATAAAAATGTTATATAAATGTGTACAGCTAGCCATGTATTAAGCTAAGGAAAGCCATAATATTGAAGATTAACATATGGTCGTCATATTCGATGTCATATATTTTACCATCTTCGGCAAGAAGTTGTCTTTTATTAACGTTACGTCAATAACAAGCTCGAATGAAGTGAATACCCAAATTTTTTTCTATCTTCGCGTCATACTACCAGTCTGAATTATCCGACACGTCACCCAGGGGGGGAGGGGGGGTGTCTATATACGGATAATCCGGCCAGTTGTGACAGAGGAGAGTTTTATAATACTCTTTCTAGCCGTTCGGCTGTTGCCCGACTCAGAACATCTGTCTTGACATTTACACCAAGCCAGGTTGTCTGCGACAGGGCTGATTTGTTGTTTGAGTACCGAGTCATAGTCATGACTCTTAACCTCGCGAATGAACTTGTTTACCTGATGAAATTAAACCGATGAAATGAGAGTGTAGAATACTACACTTTTACGATTGTGTGTCCTGACTCAGGATGTCCACCTTGACAGAAACGCCAAGCTAGGTCACCTGCGAAAGGGATGATCTTGTTCGAATATAGAGTCACTGTCGTGGCTCCTGACCTCGTGAATGAATTTAATACCTTGTACAAGTTGTTTAATTAATAACATTGTGAGTTGAAATTGGTGATATTGAATGATTGCGCTGGGTCTCGGGATTTGGGGAGGATTTTCTTGACTGGGATGTGGGAAGGTGTGTTTATTCTTTCCAGCACAGTGGTGGTTCCACTATAAGGCTAACCAGGCTACCACCTATAACCCCTGAACCATCTACGTCACACCTTGTGGACTATTTGTAATGTGTGCCAATAGATGGCCCACTGTGCCCACTAAGGTCAGAGGTGGAGTGTAGAAGGATAGGTCAGTGATGTACGGATTGTTGAACAGGTCATGGCTTGCCCGTGCGCCCAACGAGATAGAAGAATGTTAAATGAAAAACATTTCTTGAGTGCCCAGTGGGCCAATGTGGTAGTGTTCAAGTGTGTTCTGTTTCAATTGACTTACAATATTGTAAATTCGCAATATAATACACACTAGCGAAACCGATAACAAATTGCGCTACACATGTGTAAAATATTTTTTTGACTCACGGCTTTAAATTTTATAATTTTATTTTTAATGAATTAACGTCTTCATTTGTCTATAAAGGATCAATAAAAATATCGATATTGGGTCCCCAAGGGTCAACACCTCGTATTAAATTTTTACTTTCGATCAAAATTTCAGGCAGTTCCATAGAGGATGCACATCTTATGGTTATCGAATTGCTATTTAAATTTATCATTTATAAATTTTGACTAATAAAATAGGTAATTATTGACTACCAGTCTAAAATGAAAGATACAGATCAAGTGTGGATCCAGGAAGGGGGTCTGGGGGACGTGAGCCCCCTTCAAGAAGATAAACCAATTAAATCAATGTTAAAGTTCCTAATTGTTTTTTTTGTCACGTGATACTATCTCACCTACTAGATTTTATTTTTTTAAATTGTTATTGGTAATATTAATGTTTAATATATGGTAAATATTATAATACTTTGGACAATCAAATTAAATATTAAAATGGTGTAAATAGACATTATTGAAATGACCCAAATTTAAGTTGCGCACCTCTTACTTTGTTGAAAAAAAGTTGCTTAGGTTTTGATCTATTTTATCATATTTTTATTACTAATTCAATGATTACTAATAAACAAAGAATGATCTATAAAATAATTTATTTTTAAATAACGTGCCTTAAGCAAAATATTTGAATAATACCACACACATAACGTGTTAGAATGACTTAATGGTAGAGTTCCTATTAAGAATGAGAAATTATTAGCTATAAGTTTTTACTATAGAGTGGAGTGGAGTTAAAGTTAGATGTTCGAAATATGAAAATTTTAATATATTTTGTCTAATTGATTGAAAAGATAAAAAAAACTATTCTTATAATAATTTGTATAATGTTTAAACCTTATTCCCCTATTAATAATCCCTCCCCTATCCCCGACCCTATCCTGATGGGAGAATCCGCGTCCCCCCTTCACGAAAATCCTGGATTCGCCACTGTGCTGTATATCTTTTCCCTTTAGAGGTTAAAAGAAAAAGAACATAAACGTTGTGAGCCTCTTACTTATTTAGTTACTCTATGGCTTTAGAGATTTTTTACGTTTAAAATTAATTAGTATCTCTTCACAACCAAAGATCACAAAATTGTATTAATATATTTGCCAATATCTCCGAAACTATTGGTCTTATTAAAATATATTTCGAATAAAAGTTCATTTTTTATTTTTAATAGTGCTAAAAATTTTCCATGATTTGTTATTTAGTATCTCGAATAGTTGTGGAGATATAGAAGTTTTTGCTTTTGCAAAGATACCTAAAAGTCGTTTTCATGGGGAAATGAAAATAAAAAAAGTATAATCTTAATTAATAAATAGATACGAATTTTAATCAAAATTGTTATAGTCGATTTTTAGAAAATAGAGTTTATCTATTTTCAGACATTAGTAAACTGCTCTTAATTTAAGGATTAGACAGACACACAGACATACGGCGTTGAAAAACCACTTTTTAGGGTTTGGGGGGTCATGAAACGTTGACATTCATCAACATTTCTATTTAGACTTTTTTGGCGATCACAATACTGGCTCTATCCGTAAGGTAGCGTGAAAGTAAAAATATTGATGTTGGGTCCCCAGGGATCAACATTTCATATTAAAATTACGACTTCCAGTTTAAAATTTTTGACATTTTAATAGAGATGGCACATTTTATGATTATTGCACTGTTATTAAATTCGTTTATAAATGTTGACCAATAAAATAGGTAAATGCCGACTATTGAATCTAAAATGATAGAGTGTTTTGAAACAGAGTGGGTCTGAATGAGTTAGACTTTTAGTAACTTAAAAATTAACACTCTAACTGAAAAGTACATATTCACTAGCTAAATAAACGTAAAATACATACTACTACACCTTTTCACTTTTTGATTATAATGTCACTCAAGTGAACTCCAATGAACATCAGGAAAACCTCAGCACGTTGTCTATCACTTAATTTAGCATATATTGTATAATTGTTTCCGCCCCAAACTGTATAATCAGCGTTTTTGAAAATTATTATTATTAGCACCGCGTCTTACTACCCGTTCGGGTTATACGCACTTACGCTAATGTGTAATGGTAGGGTGATTGTGAGATGAAATGAAGGACCTACAGTTTAACGTGGAATCCGAACCACGGTGGAGGCCTGGCATTCCTCATATTCACAAGTTGTGATTAATACACGTCTTGTCAGAGGTGAAGGAAGGGTTTGGTAATCAGATAAATCTGTGCCGGGACCCGGGGTTGAACCCCGGCCGCCAGCATAGAAGTCTGACACCTTACCCCTAGACCACCAGGTCACCGTTTTTAAAAATACACATAAAATACACCTAATATGATAATTATATGAAGTTGGTTTTATCTAGTGATTTTTTTCATATATCTAGGCAAATATTGGTTCACCTACTCTTTGTTAACTTTACTCATTGATAAGACTATAATTTTTTTATTAATAAATAGTAAAAGATGTTGATAGCCAAAACACAGTTGTCTGACTTATCACTGCGTCGTGTAAATATAGAGAGAGATAGCCCCGCTGAGGTTAGCCCCAATGAATACCCCTACTCATAACAGTCGGAAATGTGAAACAAGATCTTTTGGAAAGACGACACACATATTTTTGGAACTTGCCTTACAAGGCTGTCTACCAGTCATGAGCTATTGGTGTTACATTTTGTTAATTATTTTGGTACATATCTACATGGTGTTTGGTGATTTAATGTTAACTGTTATCTAACGTGGAACTAAGGCTAGAAATTACTTCTTATTTTATACCCAATCTAATAAGGTATGGTTGAGTAAGGTAATTGGTTAAAAAAAAGTGCACACACAGTCGTATGGATATAAGAGAACAAGACAATCTTGTTTAACTGACTTGGATTATTATTATTATTATTATTATTATTAGCACCGCGTCTTACTACCCGTTCGGGTTATACGCACTTACGCTAGGTAGGGTGATTGTGAGATGAAATGTAGGACCTACAGTTTAACGTGGAATCCGAACCACGGTGGAGGCCTGGCATTCCCTACATTCACAAGATGTCTTGTCAGAGGTGAAGGAAGGGTTTGGTCATCAGCTAAATCTGTGCCGGGACCGAGGATTGAACCCCGGCCACCAGCATAGAAGTCTGACACCTTACCCCTAGACCGCCAGGTCACCAACTGACTTGTAAAAATATCTTTAGTTCGACATCACAGAATTCAAACCCCAACCTACTCATCATAAGGGTGGATTTAATGCAGTGTTTGTTTAAAATAGGTTTATAATAATAATAATAATAATAATAATAATAATAATAATAATACTCGCTTAAGTGGCCGCATGGGTTAAGACACTACTTCTGCAAAAGACTATGGAGCCGATGAAGATTACGGGGAGATTGTGGTTCAATCCTGGTCGGGTGTACTGAGGGTGGTTTTCCATATATGATTTCCCACTCACCCTCTCCATGCAATTGTGGGCACAATTACTCTAGATTCAACATTCCTCATCTCTAAGCCATTAGCGTAATTAGTACATAAACGTATAGCCCAAATGGGTAGTAAGACACGGTGCTAAAAAATAATTTTATGATAGTAAAAATAGAACAAACATAACAATAGACAGTTATTGACAAAACAAATTTCAAATGTATTGCCATATCATGTATACATTTGTTTAGCTTGATAAATTTCTGATAATTAATTTGTCAATTTGTCTAGAGAGGATAAAATCTCACAACTGTAAGCTCCATAAGATTTGTAGATTCTAATTTAATTTAAGAGTAGAATGACTTATAACTAACTACCTTATCAACTAACTACAACGTACACATAATTTTAAAAAGTGCCATATTAAAATTTTAATGACGTCCAAGCTTTTTAAATTATACTTGCACCTTTAAAACTTATTACATTATTAAACATTACACCAATGTTTTAGTTTTGAGGTGTGTATTATTCATAGAATGAACATATTATAGAGGATTTCATTACACCCTACCTGATACATTAAAAATTGAGTTATTCTCTGCCGTATGCAATGTACCTGTGTAGTAGTACTCTTTGTCAAACTACGCAACAAGGACTTAGTTTTATATTTCATGAAGTATATTTACATATTTCATTTATAAAAAAAATAGTTATGATGCAATAGAAGGAATATATATTTAAAAATATGAACATTGCTTAACCATAAAGAAGGATTAATAGGTATTTTAAAATAAAATTATATCATAGCTACCAAGCAATATTTGACTGTTATATTGACTTATATATCTCGATTGGACGCACGTGTTATAATTGCTAATTTAGCATGTATGAAGTAACATACTCGAGAGGCTGTAGTAGAGCGCTGACAATTCATAACAATGTGTAAACTAGCAAGGAATAAAGGGGCCAATATCGTGGTATATCAGGTCTGGACATTTTGGCAACGGAGCGTCACAATCTCATCTATTTCATGGGTGATCACTCTGTCGGACACCATGCCTAGAAAGATGAAACCTTCAACTTATCTATAGTTCTGTCCCTTAGAGGGTATTGTTGGAGCCTAGGGTCCTGGGGTCGAGTTTGGTAGAATACCCCATAGTAACAGTCAACTTGGATGGTTTACGTATTTACAAGTTAAGCCAGCTCTTCCACGAGTACGGGTGCCTATTCTTCTTACTCTTTATATTAGGACTAACATCACATTTTTACATCATCTTTTAGTATCTTCTATTAAACCAAAATTTGTGACAATTAATTTTATTTAGAATTTTATGTTATAAAATTAATATTTATATTAAATCAACTATAATTTATGTGATGAACATATTTTTAAAGAAAAGATAGAATAAACTAGAAATATAAGCTGGATGTATTTGAAATCAAGTGGTACAAACTATTTACCTCTGATATTCTAGTAAAAGTATTTATAAAGCATCCCTGACCAAAAAATTTAAAAAGATTTGTTGTGTTACATACTTGCATGTAAAATATGTTCTTTAAGCTTTATTTGTTTTGTTTATTATATATAATTTATGTATTTAAATAGTATTGTGTATTCAAGTTTTGAATTACTAGCATATTGAATATTATTTGTAGCATATAGATTAAATGTAAAATTATTGTAGGTATTTAAATTCTTGTTACATATGATATTATAGTTGCCATGATTTCTTTACATCAATTAGTTTGATTTGTAGATTATTTTATATATAAGATTAAAATAAAACCATAAGAGTAATAATTTTAGTTGATATATATTTGTTAATAGTGCGGTTTTTTTTGTTGGTGTTCTGCTAAGTAAATTATTAAAAATTCTTTTAATATGTATAACTATGTGCATGTGAATGCTTTTTGACATAACTTATTTTGTATTTAAAAATTTTTAGCATACATTTCGTATCAGCAACATAATGTCCGGTGTAAACTCTTTTTATAAATGTAAGATTTTTGTTGTATTTACTTGGCAAATCCTCCAATGAAGTACAACATTTAGTTAGTGTTGTTTGGGGCGGTATGTATTTCGAGTGCACTTATTGAAACCTTTTACACTTACAATGTTTCTAGGGAGATTAATATATACAAAGCATCACAAAATACATTTTTTTAAGCCTGCCTTAAGACTGATATCAATAAATTGTATTATAAAATAAAATATTTATTCTTTACCTATATCTCAAATATTTAGGTATGTTATCAATATTTATATTTAATATGTAATTTTGGAACATTTTCAAACTAATCTGGAAGTTTTAGATGCTAAACTTCATCAATAAATTAAATTTACCTCAAATAATACATTACATAAGTCATTTTATTATTTCACATATAGCAATACATATATATTTATGCTAGGTTTCAATATTTAAACATGAAGATAATGCTCGCATTTAAAAAAATTATAGACTGTCAGTAAATAATTTATGATAGGGTCATATAAAAAAATATCAAACAACAACTAACGTAGGAGGAACTATGCATGTACCCTAATTGATAAAAAAAACTCCTGGGAATTGATAATACTTTGAAATTTTCAGCAACTTTGGATGCCCTTTTAGTTTATATTGAAACCTTTTTTTATTTACTTGTCAATTGCTTGGTTTCACAGTGAAATGCTTATAATTTATATTTACAAATATGTATTAGTGTTTTTCTCAATTTAGATATCTACCGACAATAATATGGTACCGCGAGTTATGGAAATAAACTATGGTTTAGAAATTTACGATTAATAAAATTTAATGGAGCTGTTTACCCTGTTTTCTTAATTGACTTTACATACTTTCCTTTCCCCCTTAATATTATTTAATTGATATTAGTTTTAGTACTCTACAACCAATTTTTTTAATGCTGTACCTAGGTCATGCAGTGAGGTCCTTTAATCTTGGTTTAAAAATATATTTGTACAGCCTGATTTTGGTTGTAAAAACAGTTATTTGCAGCCAACAGTGATAACATTTTATACTATATTATTTGTGTTGTTTTATAACATATTGGAAATGAAAATATACATCAGAAGTGACAGCTGCAGATAACATGATTTGACGTATGAATATATTAAAGTTGATTTAGTAACATTAGAAACTAACTTCTACGGTTATTCTTATCAAAATCATACTATATATCTATTGATATCTCTATTAAGGTACCATTTTTTAACTAATAATATATTTTATCGATATAATGCCTAGTGTGGTTAGTATGCGGTACGCTCTGAATAATATACAAAATAAATTTTATTGACAAGGCCCCAATGCATGTACAGTCTAATGTTAACTTAAATAAAATAAAATACATGTTCTAAAATAGATTATCTTTATTTTATGGTACTTTGCTACCATTTATACTAATGTGATTATTATATATTTACTTACCATTGTTCATCTATTTTTCCCTAAACAAAAGTTGTGCCTTTTATATTTGTTAATTCTGTTGCATAAACATATTTCTGAAATATATACATATTTTAGATCAACTTATACCTCTTTAACTAACCACATCTTAACACACTACCTATGACCATCTATTGGCCTGCCTGTAACCTTAGTACTTTTTTGATTTTGATAGTAAGTCCCAGTATTTTTCAATTAAATTTTCTAGCCAATTATTTTAAAAACATATAACTATATTTTATCTACGATTCTTGGTTATAAAAATAACTATTTAAATTTGTATAAATTGAAGAACATGATAAATATTTCTTAGTTCCCCAATATACAGGTTGTTAGGAAACTCATAACCCAAACTGCGAATTTAACTTGTTTGAATTAAAAGTAATACAAAATCACTATACACCTACATCCGGAAAAACTATGCTAGCACCATTAAATTTTGTTCAAAATTTCAGCGTACAGCCCCGGAGGAATAAAACTGTCAGCATGTGGGTACAACAAGTTACATAGGAGTTTAGGATTTGTAAATTCGGGCGTCTCCTGGTCAACAGTACTCAACTACCAACTGACATACATAGCTAACAAAAGTGCATGGCCCATAGAAGTAAGCTTAGCCATTCAACCATATCATGAGACACCTCCATCCAATCCATAAACTGACAACCTACTACCTTAAAATTTATTTTCACATAAACACCCCATCAACGTTTCAGCCTATTAAGTGGTGTTTTCCTCCAGGTTTCAGCCTATCGAGTGGTGTTCTCCTCCAGGTTTCAGCCTATCGAGTGGTGTTCTCCTCCAGGTTTCAGCCTATCAAGTGGTGTTTTCCTCCAGGTTTCAGCCTATCAAGTGGTGTTTTCCTCCCGGTTTCAGCCTATCAAGTGGCGTTTTCCTTCAGGTTTCAGCCTATCAAGTGGCGTTTTCCTTCAGGTTTCAGCCTATCAAGTGGTGTTTTCCTCCAGGTTTTCCTATTAAAATTTGGTGTACTGCTTTTCATAACCCATACGCGTGCCATGACAACCATAACTCCGACTGAGTGCCTTAATATACTTAATATATTTGGGTATGTATTCAAACCATGAAGTTTTTCATTGTGTAACATTTAAATTATCATGTTTGTTCAACACTGTTGGACCAAAACATCTTTCTCACTATTGGGTTCTCAGAATGTCTCAAATTTTGTCTTTTGTTACAGAGAGACCACACTGAACAACCCTAAAAAAACAACGGGTATTATAGATTGTTTTGTATATTCTCAGTTTAAGATTTCAAAACAGAACACGAGATTACCATAGCTTATAAACTGAATAATAGTAAGCATTGCCTACATGAATACACTTTTTATATTTTTCTTGAAATTTATTATTATTTGTTAGCACAGTTTCCAACTATTTTAATTTGTCAAAGTTTTAATTGTGCATATTTTGATATTTATGGATCAATTACTTTGGAATAAAAGGTATTGACATAAAGCCATGCACAGTTGGTTCAATACACTTACCCTGAAAGGTAAAAGTCTAACCTTGACGGATCTTACAATGACCCTCATATTATAAGCTTCACCACAGAGGAATAATGCAAGAAAAGCTAGCTATCTTACAAGGTAGACAAAGTCTACATGGTTTTTCCATATTTCCATACAAGCACACAACGTTAATATATAACACAATATAAAATAAAACAAATAGGTTAGATAAAAAAAATTGATCCCATGTTTACTTTTATGTTGATCCCAAAATAAATATTTAATAAACTACAAGCTATTGTTCAAATGAAAGCAAAAAGCGCCTCGTGTTGTGGTTTTAATAACTATATCTAGATGAATTGAAATCTGCTCTCGTTGGCTCAGTCGGTAGTGTGGCGAGATCCAAACAAACCCTTCGGCCCGCACAGTGGCACCATCTAGCTAGCATTACATGGGTAGAGCGGACGCGATACCGACGCTTCACGACGACCAGCGTCAGTCGTGTGCGCTGCTTGAACGACGCTACAGCACGGCGTGACATAGTAACAGTTCTCGATCAGGACTGCGGTAAGTACTATATTAATAATAAGGGGATTGTATATTATTACAGGAATTAGTAAGCGATAAAAGTATTTCTCCCGGTTTCTTTCAATTCAAAAACGTGCTTCATTTTAAAGAGCTTTACTTAATGTTTTACGTTCAATAACTTGTTTGTCTAAAATTATTTAATCGGTTGATTTATTATGTAGCAGGGTTAGATCTTATATATATATGTGTGTGTAATCAATTAATCAAATCTATTAATTAAAAATTACGATATGTATATCTTCAAATAATATGCACAAAATAGATTTTTAGATCAATAGAAAGTCAAATCTGATTTATTTTTATAGGGTCGTATAGAAACAAAAGGCAAACTGTTTGTAATTTGTTTAGATATACATGTTTTAAGCTAAGTAAAGGTTCATATTAATCTAAATAATAGCTGAAAATTATTTAATGACATATTTCATTACATTAATAATTAACATGAACAATACACACATAAAAAAAATCAGCTTTCTTGTTCCACTTAAAATCATTGAATGTATATATCTTACAATTGATTTTGTGCTCTAAAAGATTAAATATATAAATAGCAAGTAAACTTGAAAAGCTGTATTTTTTATTTTATTTTAATAATTGACAATCATATTTTAAAATTTAATTCGCATCATAGATTTTTTATTTCAATGCGTCGTAATACATTTTATTATTTTAATGCATTCTAATTTATTTTTTATTGCAATATTTCTTTACTGGTATCGACCTATTTTTTGCTGCAATGAATCAGCGTGTAACGCAAGGGTTTTTCCATTAGGGAGGGGTTGGGTTCACGAGCTGTTACTCATGAAATTTTAATGATCATGCAATGATTTTTTTTTCTGAAGCTTATAGCACGCTTTATGTCTGCATCCTCTACTACCCATTCCATTAGCAGATATGTAAGAAAAACTTGAAGTTATCATTTTGAAAATTGTACTTTTTAAAACATTTACAAGGTATGATAACTAACTATTTAGGTTATAGTTTATTACTTACGTTTAGGCTATGAGCAGTATTTATTATCAAACAATGTTTTTGCTACGTTTAATAGGTAGCAATGGGAAATTTTTAAAGGTGGTGGTAGATTAAACACAAAAAATCAATCAAGCTGATATAGGATAACTGGCAAACACCTAAAATTACACAAACTATTGTCTTCATTAGAATATAATAAAATATTTACAAGCGACAGACAATTATCTTTGCTTTCGTAACCAAGATCAATTTTTAAAACACACATATATGCATACATAGGAAAATGTAAAATTTTATTATAGCACATATATATTATTGCGACTAGGTTTTAAAAATATATTAAATTTAGCCCTTATAAATACGGTTTGACTATGTTTCTAAAAAAAGTTATATCTAGATATTCCTTCAAACTAAGCTTACTCTTTTGTATACGCTTCACTAACTAAATATTTGCCGAATTTGTTTTCAATCATAAATGAAAGACCAAACATTACATACTCTACTTTAGTTTTTATGTTTATAAAAATGTCCATATATTTGAATCAGACAAATTTAATACATTTTATATCCTCAACGTCACTAAATGTAATATATTTTATTCAATGTTAATATGTAATTTTTAATTATTGTTGTATGTTTCAGTGCTAGCCTGTTATTTGCCCTTTTATACCTTAGGTAAACTATTTAGAAAATGATAATAGAATAACAAAACTAGTTTCAAAAAGAGAGGTCGTTTAAAAGACTTGCTAATTTAGATAAAATCGTGTATTTTTAATGCTGTGCTAGCTTAAAAGCTTAAGTTTCAATAATGGTAAAAAAACAACTAGATTTCATCTAATTCTTAAAGCGATTAAATAATACAATTAGTGATAACTATGTACACTTTTTATGGTTATAGAGTAATACAAGTCGCGGCTGAGAGAAAAATCATCAAAGTCAATATTTTTGCTTGTCCAATTAATAGGGTTTATAGTAAAGTAAAGAGTAAGTTCAACATTTTGTGATTCCTGCGCAAATCTACAGCTTAATACATTTTCTAATCGACTTCAATCATTTTTTAAACAACATCGGGAACCTGCATTGATAGCGGTATATGATACTTATAATATATATATATGATACTTATAATATATATATATATATATATACTATACATTTTATATTATTATAATATGATACAAGATACTATTTTATAATTATAAATAATATTATATTTAATAAAAGTATTATTATGTATATACAATCTATATATAAAATGTATATTATATATATACAATTTATACATATAAAATATATATTTTGTATTGTATATATAATATTTATATAAAATATATATTATATACAATATATTTAATATAGATTATAACATATATAATATATTTCATCTTTGCTGTTGAAAACTGTAAACTTTGACATGAGAATCCTTGAAGTTAATAATTTTATTTTTAAAAAACGAAGAGAAAAATTTGTTATGTTAATCAATAATATTTGCTGTCGAGAGAAATTGTTTTATAAAATTCCAGACTACCCATTAGATAGTTTAAAAAGAATATTTTTGTTGTGTAAGATTCTATTAAAAATATCAAACCAAATCGTTTTTTGTATAACTTTGTATAATAAATCGCTTCACATTTCAAATACTTACTCTATGGTGTTAGCAAATCGAAAGTTTATTGCCACCCTCACAAAAGTACCCCACCTGTCAATTTCTTAAGATAGTTCTATCCAGGCCACCTCATTACGCCCTATCCCTATCTTGAGCTAGTTCTATCCAGTCAACCTCATTACACCTTATCCCTATCTTGAGCTAGTTCTATCCAGTCAACCTCATTACACCTTATCCCTATCTTGAGCTAGTTCTATTCAGTCCAACTAATTACACCCTATCCCTATTTTATACTAGCTCTATCAAGCTCAATTCATTATACTCGACCCTTATTTTTATCTGGTTCTATCCAGTCAAACTCATTACACTCTATCCCTATCATGAGCTAGTTATATCCAGCCCACCTCATAGCATCCTATCTCTATCTTGAAATAGTGCTATCCACTCCACCACATTACACCATATCCATATCTTAAGATAGTCATATCTAGTCCAAATATATTTCAAATGGATAGGTTTAAATATTACTTTGGATATTTAAAAATAAATTAATACTATTGACAATATAACTTTTATTTTTAAAGTTATTTAAGGTTAAATTCTCTATCTGATTTAAGATTAAGTGAAATTGTTCTAAGCGAATGAACGGCTATTTAATATAATAGTTAATAATTTAATATGCTATAAAAATATTTTATTATTTGTATTAATTTTTCAATTTGTTTTATAATGTTACATCCTTAATATTAAATCTAAATTTAACGTGCATCTGTGGGTAAATTGAACTAGGCATTGGTAATGTTTGGTTAAGTTTATCAGAGATTGGAAGGTCGGTGTCCGAATCCAGGCAGGTATATTAGGGTGATTTTTTAATATATTTATTCCCATTCTTCCTTCACACAAATTTTATTTATTTGAGATATTTAATATTCACTTTAGTAGCTAGCTTCTTTATATATTACCACATTAAACATGTGGACTAACAAATCTATAAAAATTACATCCAACCCCCGAAAGTTAATTCATCACTGTGAAATGGGAAACACACATTTCACCAATGATACATTTTTCGGACATACCAGAAATTAAAATCCGTCCCCTTAGATTTTCACACAAATGTGCTTACATTTCCTTCAAATTCTATTTTACTTTTCCTTACCCAATTATTCTAAATATGGGTAGAGTCCCGATGAATAGTAACATCAATCAAGTTTTTACACCCTAAATTGACAAGTACGGAACTATTTTCCATAATTTTCTTTATCAATGGCTGGGATAACTTGGACCTCTCGAACGAAATACTTTCACAGGGGCGTTGGACAAACTTTTTTTTTTTCCAACTCTAAGCGGTTGGATTTCAAACTCTAGGCAGTGAATTTCCCAGCTCTAGGAGGTGAGTTTTCCAACTCTAATCTTTATTAAAATAGAAAAATTCTAAGATGATCATGGGTAGTACAAAAGCAACGTTAAGAAAACCAGGAGGTCTGGAATGAAATGATATGGAATACCCTCTAACCAACACGGGTGTTAGTCACATGGGACAATTTTAAAATTTGAGTTGATAACTGGCCCTTGACTTGAGGTTTTACAGAACCATATTTTTAAAAGTTACTTGATAATGACAGATTTTTCAAGTTACAATGTTATTTTTTCTTACATTCATCATCATTGCGTGTAGAAAAACTAAAAAGTACAGGGTCGTAAAAACTCCAGGCTTTATTAAGTGATCCTCCTAAAACATTAACTTATCTTCTTAAGGCTACTAATGTATAGCTGTAATAGTAGACTTAAAACTAGTAGGTAGTTAAAACGGCGCTACTAGCTAACTTGATTAACTAAGCTTTCTTTACAATCTACTACTGTAGGTACCTCCTTTCACTGATACCCCTCTAAGCTCCTCCAAGCGTGACGCTCCTAAACTTATTTGAAAAATGGAGGGATATAAAGTTAATTTACACATATTATCATGGAGAGAGAGTTGGAAACCATTTAGGGGTAATAATTGAAGGTGACAAGTCCAGGATTCGATCCCCAACCTCTCAATCCCTGGGAAACTTGACCAGACTAGACAAATACCTTTGTGAGTATGACCACATACGTGGGTTACTTTATTAACACTAGCTTAGTTTTTTCACCTTGTCTCATTACCAGTTAGGGCTGTACACATATGTACTAACTATGGCTTAAAGTGCTAGGAATGAGGGAGGTTTAAATCAAGAGTAAGTTTACCAACATCTGCATGGAGGGAGAGTGGAAAGCCATTTAGGAAAACAACACCATAACTATATCCAATCATGATTCGAACTCTGACTTCCCCTTCATTGGCAATCCAGTCTATTGCTAGAGTGTCGCCTGAGACCAATCAACTCCCAGAACAAGTAATTCCTCAATGGATTTTGATGTAGCTAATTATGTGTTTTTTATAAACTATATTAATATGAAACTACTTTTCGAGATAGTATTTCTATGGACTTGATGTCTACACACTTAAATATTAAAACAATTATATTTTCAGAAGCGTTTATATTTGAAATACAAATATAAATATTTTTAAAACCAAATTAAACATTAACTAACAACCACAGTTGTATTTAAAAGTTTAGAAGAAGTATTAGAAGAGAATATAGAGGAAAAACGAAATTATAGAGGCTTCTCTCTTCAATAATCTATAAAGTAATTTGATTTAGTCTACGATAAGTTGTGGTATTTCATTACTAAGCCCCATTCATTAGAAATGTATTATCAATTTTTGTATTACGAGGAATTAAACAACTATTTAATTTGTGTGTCATTTTACAATATTTGAATAAACCAGATATAGGCCTACTGTAGATTTGTTTCATACGGCTTATTTAAAAAAACAACAAGCAAACACTATTTAAATTGGGCTTATGTTGACTTTATTCTGGTTTATGGTATTTTATTTATCATTAATAATATATAATAGGATTTAAAAGAATTAAATTTAGAGTATACCAATTAAATAAGGATTAATTATTGTTGTTGACTTCGGTGGTCTAGGGGTAAAATGTTAGCCTCAGTACCCGGTGTTTGTGGATTCAAATTCAGCAGAGGTAGATAATTTTTTCTTGAGCGATACAAATCCTTAGCACAGCTTTCTTTGGAAGGAAATTAAAGCCGTCAGTCCGATGTCGATTGTGACATCCAAAAGAACCCTGGAAGGAATGTGAAAATACCTTCCGAGGCAAAATTAATAAGCCCTTTCAATCCGTCATTTATACTCAGATAAAGTGTTTGGAACATTGTCGCTTGTTAACCTTTCGGATTCCTTTTTAGCAAACATGCACAGGCTCTGATGATCATACTTCCAATGGGAGGGAGGCGGGCGGGGGGCTCATCGCACATCCCTAACACTAGTTTCACTCAGTGCATTATCGCCAATGCACGTCAATAAAATTAGCAAAACTGCTCCAATCTATCTAGCAGCCTACATATAGTTTATTTATCATATATATATGGTCCAACACTTTATCCCAATCGTGACTTGGCGGTCTAGGGGTAAGGTGTCAGACTTCTATGCTGGCGGCCGGGGTTCAATCCTCGGTCCCGGCACAGATTTATCTGATTACCAAACCCTTCCTTCACCTCTGACAAGACATCTTGTGAATGTGGGGAATGCCAGGCCTCCACCGTGGTTCGGATTCCACGTTAAACTGTAGGTCCTCCATTTCATCTCACAATCACCCTACCATTACACATTAGCGTAAGTGCGTATAGCCCGAACGGGTAGTAAGACGCGGTGATAATAATAATAATAATAATAATAACAACATATAATTTTTCTTTGAAATGTCCACCCAGCTTTATTGACTTTTGTAATGTTATACATACTATGCCTTTGTTTCAGATTGAGTAAAGACAAATTCATCAAGCTCTGAAGGAATGGCTATGCAGAATGTAATGTGCCAACTTATATTATTGACAGCTTTGGTCGTGGCAGGACACTGCCAGAACCCAGGTAACGTAACAACCACTACTTATAGATGTCAACAAAATGTTCTTTATTTTTATTACTATTACTGAGAGAAAAGAACTAATACTGTTACCCGCAAAGGTGACTCGCAGAGCTCTAAGCTTTGTTTGCCGGTGACGTAGTGGTGGACGCTTTTGTTCTCCCCCTAATAATTATTGTTCCATTTCACTGGGATTATGAAACCAAAAAGTTCGCCTTTCTTTATTTGGTCTCCCCTTTTTTTTAACTCAATGTATTATTATTTATTTATTTATATGTACCATAAACAGAAATATTAAGGCACTGGTAGGCAGGGATGCCTCCTACATTACGGCTGGACTTGACTTAGGGACTTTTCTTTGAATTAGAACAGCATTGGTGGGCATGCGGACTAGATGTCAGGTTTATATAGTCTGGTTTGTCTGTGTGTTAGGGAGGTCATTGCTGTAATCCTGAATCTGTTTACCAGTACTTTTTTTTTTCTAAGTGTTCTTATCTTCTCCCTCCAAGAAAATTCTGTTACCTATAATCTAAATGGTGTCTATATCCTTACCTTATTTTATTAATAAAAATAAATATTTCCTCAACGGGTAATGATAAATAGTGAAAAAAAAACAACTAAAAACAAATATACTTTGACCCAGAAGGTATTCAGGTATTCGATTTGAACCTAGTAGTGTTCAATATAAGTAGTTTTACTTCTTAGGGTTATTACTAAATATTGTGGGTGACCTGGCGGTCTAACGGTAAGGTGTCAGACTTCTATGCTGGTGGCCGGGGTTCAATCCTCGGTCCCGACACAGATTTATCTGATTACCAAACCCTTCCTTCACCTCTGACAAGACATATTGTGAGTGTGGGGAATGCCAGGCCTCCACCGTGGTTCGGATCCCACGTTAAACTGTAGGTCCTCCATTTCATCTAACAATCACCCTACCATTACACTTTAGCGTAAGTGCGTATAACCCGAACGGGTAGTAAGACGCGGGGCTAATAATAATAATAATAATAATAATAATAAATATTTCCATATTATTATTAATAAAGCTATGGAGTTTTTCATCTGGCCCCAAACCCCCTCCCCCCAACACTTATTTCCTAATATGATTAGAGTTGTGTAAAATGGAGATAGTCCAAACGGGCAGCTAAACACTTAGCAGGATGAAGAAAGAATACTTAATCAGGTCCAACCAATTTTCATGGAACTATTCTGTGGATGTTTCACTCAAAAATAACTCGAGTAATTTTATTCGATTAATATATTGTTTTTAAATAGAATCGAGTAATGACTCGATTCATAGATTTCACTCGATTGTGCACAGCCAGCACAAAGACGTTTCTGGTGGAGGCTGTCCGTACCCGCGGCATGTGAAGACCTGCATTGTGTTCAATGAACGAAAAGAAGTAAGCAAGTAAGCAAGTAGGCATGGGTGCGGGCTCGCAGCAAAACTTTGACACGATCGGGTGCTTTTTGAGTCCACACCCGTTCGTTCATGCACCCGCGCCGTGTGAAAGGCCGTAATAGAGTCGATAGTTGAAAATTCCTACGAGTCCGCACTTCCGTGCGGATGCGGGCATCCCCTGCTCTGTGGGAAAGGAACCTTAGGGGAATACTTTGGTAACTTATTATTATTATTATTGTTAATATTATTATTATTATTATTATTATTAGCACCGCGTCTTACTACCCGTTCGGGTTATACGCACTTACACTAATGTGTAATCGTAGGGTGATTGTGAGATGAAATGAAGGACCTACAGTTTAACATGGAGTCCGAACCACGGGGGAGGCCTATCATTCCCCACATTCACAAGATGTATTGTCAGAGGTGAAGGAAGGGTTTGGCAATCAGATAAATCTATGCCGGGACCGAAGATTGAACCCCGGCCGCCAGAACATAAGTCTGACACCTTACTCCTAGACCGCCAGGTCACCGCTTATTATTAATAGGTGTTCTGTCTTACGACAAGCTCATTCCTTTTGTCAGTGAAACTTATTACCTCCAATAAACCCTCTCCTCTACCTCCCCCTTCAGCTCCCAGAATTTTCTTGGTTGGTTGAAATTTTGGTTAGCTTAAGGTAAGATTTTTGAAAAATGGACACCCATACACGGGAAATTAACCTAGATACCATAGCTTAGTGCACCAGTGCTCTAACAAAGATTTATCCCTTGTAAGTTCATTCTCTACTAATAGCTTCAAGCAGAGTCTGTAATTGTTGGCTATTTAGAGCTAGCTATCAGAAACACGATCACCATCAACCTCTAGTCAGCATTTATTCTTCCGGTTGTACAAGCTTTAATTTCCCATTGTTGGTGATAATACACAATTGATGAAAATTATAATTTTACTGATGACAGTAATAATCACGGGCACATTTGAAAATTAAATTAATATAATTGATGCATTTATAATAATCATAATGATGCCCCTGTAAACGGCTGTTAACCTAACATAATTTTATTAAGTGTGCTTGGTTAAATAATCATGGTAAAGTTTTGTTTGATCTTTGGTACAAAACAGCGGTTTTAAATAAAGTTGATGTTTTCTAAATTTTTTTAAGTTAAAATTGGGTAAGATTTAAATTACAATTAGTACCATAGTAAAAAAGTATGATGATTTATTTCAACATATACTTTAACATTTTATTATATATTTAGCTCAGTGAAAGTCAAAATAAATAATTAAGTTTACTCCTCAGATATTAAAATCATTAAAATTGGACAGAAACATAATTTATTGTTTTACACAATAATGGGTATAGGATTTAAAGTCTATAAAACAGATTGTTAAAAACTTAAAAATGTTATTTAATATATTAATTACTTAAACACTTTATTAAGTTAGTGTTTAGAATTATAAACTAAACATTATGACAATCTATTATATAACAATTGCTAAACTCCATCTTTTTAAAATGTTTAATTTTATGTCTCTTCTCGCTAGAAATGAAACAACCAGTTTATATAATATTAAATAACAGGTTTTCCTTAATGCACCTTAATTACATAATTTAACGATAACACATAAAAAAGTATAATGATTGGACATTAAATAGCAGTATGATAGCTGTGTGTAAGGCTCTATGTAGATAACATTACATATGTATCTTAGTGTTCAAAGTAAGGACATAGTTTGATGTCCAGCCTCAGCTATTGATGGTTACAAGGTATTACAGGGGTTGAACGTTCAGGGATCAAGTTAAACTTAACGTTCAATAAACGTACAGCAACACAGTGAGTATTAATTATACACCCAACCTAACAACTTGGCCAAAACACAGACAATTAATCACTCTGTCATTTTTGTCATGTGCTACAAATCTACTTTATCCATTCACTCAAAAACCATTAAACCGATTGAGTTGAAATTTTGTATTAGCATAACTCAGACGCTCGGTTAACATATAGGCTAATTAAAATTACTTATACTGCTTAACCTAACACAACTCCTCTGTGTGGAGGGGGTAGCCTGAATTTAACAATATACTTTCAGTAATCAGCTAGCCATAACAATTTGTATCCATTTGTAAATCAAGAAACTGGCATTTAATTATTACTGACACACAACACAGCAGGACGATTTAGAGGCTTTATGAACCACTAGTTTGGACTAAATGAGATAAAATTTCTCACTGAAATGAAACTTGAGCATTTAGGGATAATTATTCTACAAGTACGACGCAAACAAATAAACATCCTAAGAATACTTATTTTGTAGACCATAAACAAATATATAAAGTACGAGATAGCCGAATTGACGTTGCTCGCAAAATGATTGACTGACAGGAAGGAACACGTGATACACTTCCCTTAATGTTCACGTACAATTATATTTTTACCCTGGATAACTCTCAAGTTAAATAAACGTCAAGCAAACATTAAGTGTACGATAACTTAAGCGCATATTGATGGCCTCCATTTAAAACCACTAGGAGAACCATTACTTTACTTCATGTAAACGTTAAATGGATGTTAATTTGATCATGATTCCAGCATACTTCAGCCCATCACACAGCGTTAGACGTCAGCGTAATTATTTAAGTGTTTCATATGTTTGTTTATGCTATTTAGACACCTTCAATAGAATAGTATATTTGTTCTTGTATCATGAACCAAACAAAATTATGGCCTCTTCCTACACTTAATTTTGTAGTTCCAGTAAGTTTGTATTACAAATACTCAAGTTTTCTTTTAGGGAAAAATAAAATTTCAAACAATTCAAATTAATTGTATGTACCTCGTTAAGTTTTAACGTTGCGTTACGTGCTTTTTTGACTAAACACGTTGTGTCTTTTCTTTAAGTGAATATTTCATTACTTGAATATTAAGTTGATCGTGATCCCGGAATTAATGCCGTTCTTATGATCTAGTCTTGGGAGTCCACAAATCCCCCGGTACACGAATAACAAGCAGTTCAGGTCGAATGACGGATGGGTTGACGTTAGAATACTTATCAAGTCACCAAGCCACCGATGGTGTAAATTTACATATAAGTTTTTTCCCGTGATCCTCATCTTATTACCCGTTCAGGATATCTGCATATGTGCACTAATAGGGTAGGGACGATAAATATATAATTTATAGGCAGACTACCTGCCTTTGCACAGTGTCCCTTGATAAATCCCCTCGGTTGACCTGGTGGTCTAGGGGTTAAGGTGTCAGACTTCTATGCTGGCGGCCGGGGTTCAATCCTCAGTCCCGGCAAAAATTTATCTGATTACCAAACCCTTCCTTCACCTCTGACAAGACATCATGTGAATGTGAGGAATGCCAGGCCTCCACCGTGGTTCGGATCCCACGTTAAACTGTAGGTCCTCCATTTCATCTCACAATCACCCTACCATTACACATTAGCGTAAGTGCGTATAACCCGAACGGGTAGTAAGACGCGGTGCAAATACTATTATTATTAAGGCCCTTTACCCTGTAGATTCCAAGTATAAAACGTATTTTGTGGGATGGTGGGCGGGAGGGTGAAAGGCATGGCGTGGCTTCACAACCGACCAAAGTATCCTTCCGCGTCAACAAGAACAGATGTATCACAGAAACGGTAGGTGCCTCTTCTAAGATAATGTATCAATGTTTATTAAGTGTTACATTTTCTTATTTTTTGCTAAGCAGCCGGCAGTTTTATATTGGAAAAAAGGCTAAGATTATTGATATTTGATCACTGTTAAAATTATAGAGGAAGTGTGTATATAAAAAGTATAACTTAATCAACATGCTTCTGTTCTTGAAAAAACCGTTTCCAAAAAGAAAATTTCAAAACAATAAAAATTCTTAAAAATACCCGTTTGTTGCTATGGCTCTGCATTTCCACGCCAAATGAAAAGGGCCAATCGCCTTCAACAATATATTACTCACAATTATTAACTATTATTATTATCATCACTTTGCACCACGTTCTTCTACCCATCCGCACCATAGGAATATTTTTAATAATTGGGTAGGGATGAGCACGGTAGAATTTATAATAAATGACACTACGCTTATGTTGAAAGAGAAGGATATATTATTTAGGGCAAAAACCTGGTACACCCAGCAGAAATTCAAACCTTCAACCCCTCATCACCAGCAAATACGTATATTGTGAAAGTGACGTCTTAGACCTCGTGACGACAGATTGAAACGAAACTGGACGTCAATGATACGTTATTAATGATGACTTAGTAAACTAGACGTACAAATGTTGCTATCATATAAATGAAACAAAGGAATATATGGAGAGCCTGTGTGTATTTATATAAGTTACGGTAACTCACTAATGAGGGACACGCAGACAAAGGAGTCAGTCTTATTTTTGTTGGTTTAACCACAACAGGGAGGCCAAAGTTAGAATCTCGATGGGTTATATTATTATTATTATTATTATTATTATTATTATTATTATTATTATTATTATTATTATTAGCACCACGTCTTACTACCCATTCGGGTTATACGCTTTAAGTACTAATTATGCTAATGGAATAGGAATTGGGAAGGGTGAATTAGAGGAAGTGAACCCGCATTTGCGTGGAGGGAGATAGGAAAACCATTTAGGAAAAACCACCCCCGGTTCATCCGACCCAGATTCAAACCTCGATCTCCCCGTCCTCAGAAGTTGAGCTCAACGCGACCAGCGCGTTAGCCAAATACGCCACCGAGGCGGGTCAAGGGCCTTAACTCAGGGAGTTATTTAGATAGTTACATTTATGTTAACCTATTTACTCATCATGCAGACAACAAAAGCTAATCCAACATTTGTTTTCTAGGTTCCTTACATTATTTTCAATTTAAGTATAATATATTGAACATTTTATTTTTAAAATATATTTATAATTTACATGAATGAATGTAATCTTAACTATAAATTTACAGAAAATGAGTGGTTAGCACGTTGGCACTAATGGAAATAGATATATTATGACTCAATACACAGAGAATGATTTTTCTGTTTTTCTTTTTCGTATTGGTACTAGCAGACTCAGTAAAAACACATATTAGTGCAGTAATTTTGAATTCCCCCTTCATGACCAATTTCCTTAGGGTACTAGGTTTAAATTCACTGAAAGTCAATATTGATATTACAGAGGAGATAGCATATTTTAATATTATTTTACGCTAGCTAAAACTTTAAACAATACTTATCATAAAAAGTGGAAATCTAAACTAATGTTTATTCTAGATGATTAAAGTAGTTGAGTGATACTAGTTTGAACGCTACTAGAATAACTCAAGGCAGTAGCTTCATGCAATGTATCTTGTATTGACAACAATATCTAGAGTACACAATATATTTGTGGAGGAAATATAATTATATGTCATATCAAAATATTGGTAGTGTTAGTCTTAGATAGGAAAGTTTTATAAACGAATATGTGTTTTTTTGATTTAGAACTATTTTATATACCCTTGTTATGAATAAAATAAATGTATCATCCACATTTTAAAAGCCTACCTTATGTCCGATTATCAGTGATTTTACCCGCCTTGGTGGCATAATAAGCTAACGCGCTAGTTTAGTGTTGAGCTAGACTGCCGAGGACGGGGAGATTGAAGTTCGAATCGCGGTTGGGTAAGTTGGGAGGTTTTTTTCCTAAATTGTCTTCCACTCTCCCTCCACACGAATGTGGGTTCACTTCCTCTAAATTCAACCTTCCCAATTCCTAACCCATCAGCTAAATTAGTACTTAAACGTATAACCCAAGCGGATAGTAAGACGTGGTGCTATAATAATAATAATAATAATAATAATAATAATAATAATAATAATAATAATAAATAACAGTGAAATCAGATTCAAGATGATGCTTGAAACAGAAAACGTATCTAAGTGCAGTTTACTGAAAAATTTACTTGACAACCACCAAATTTGGATCAGTTTAGTAATTTTTTTTAGTTTTTAAATAATTATTTCTCAAAATTTTTGTATTCCATAAGCATAATTATGGTAAAAATCTCTCACTGGTCTCGATGCCCCAGTTTGCTAAAGAATACTATATATAACCGCACCACGATGCGAGGCCTGGATCGAGATGTAATACCTACCTACGTAACTGGCCCCGTGGTATAATGATCGGTTCACCTGGCTATAAATTTAAGAGTCCCAAGTTAAATTCCTGGCTGGTACCTTGGGTAAGTGTCCTAAAAGGGGAATTATCTCAACACTCACCAAGGGTTCAGTTGATTAGGCTTAAGTTAGTTTTAAGACCACTACTGGCTCCACCCCTTCATAAGTAATCACTACCATCTCATTGAGTGAACGACATGTAGACAGCCCCATATGTCTGCCCTGGGCTAGGTTCTGTGCCACCATAGCTAATAAAAGTCTACACATACAGGCGACAGAACTAGATAATATTGATTTATCCAGGTCAAAGCTGCCATACGCAAAAAAAAAAAATACTTGGGGGAGGTCTGCTCTAAAGGGGTGACTTTAATTATAGAGTACACGCAACGGTGATCACATGGCTTAAGCCATTTGTCTCGCAATATTGTATGTGTTTTGTTACCACTCCGTCTTACTACCCGTTTTGGTTATACGCATATGTATTAATTACTCTAACGTGTTAAGGATTAGGAAGGTTGCATTTAAAGGAAGTTTACCCACATTTTCGTGGAGCGAGAATGTAAAACTATTTTGGGAAAAAATACCCTCAATACACCTAACTTGGATCAAACTACAATTTCCCTGTCATTGGCAGGTTATTCTAATTCTTGGACGATGCAACCAGATGCATTGGGGAGGATTTATTAAAGGTCTTTTTTCCATGCCTTTTCTTCGTTATTGCAGGTTTATTTCTTAAATAAATTCTTTTACGTGCCTTATTCAATGAAGTAAGCTTTCTATACTTCTGGTTAAACGTGATGATTAAAAAAAATTGCAGATTGTATGAATTGTTGATTGTTGAGTGATATTTAGAAGGTTCCAAGCACTTCAATTTGAAAGTTTAGTGCCTTTTAAAACCACCACGAGATTTGAAGTATGAAGTGAAATACCTATAAAAGTGAAAGTAAGTGAAATTGGTACAATTCATTGTATACACTGTACATGCACAGCGACGGTTACAAAATGAAAAGGCTTAATAGCTACGGATATAATCCCCATCAAGCATTTCTTGCTATAAGGCAATGGAAGCAATAAAACTCTATGCCGCACTTACAAAAGTATGCCACCTATCCCGATGTAAAGATAGATGTATCCAGTCCACCTCATTACACCCTAACTCTTTCAGGTCCTTTCTAATATTAACCTCCCACCGGCGTCTAGGTTTCACAATGTTCTCTTCCCATTGGGTTTTGCCAATTAACACACTGAGAACGGTTTTAGGTTCTCCCATCCGCACTGCATGTCCTTTCATTCGTAATCTACGAGACTTGATTACCCTAACAATGTCTTATGATAAGTACAGGTGAGTACAGATGAGTACAGCTATTCAATATGTAAACTCCTCCACTCCTCAGGAGCCTCATCCCTTTTTGGACCAAATATATTCCTAAGAATCTTTTTTTAGAACATTCTATTTTTTTTACCATGTAAGATAATATACCACGTTTAACACCCATAGAGAACAACCGGTAATTTTTTTTTTTTGTATATTCTAAGTTTTACATCCTTGAAAGCAGGAGAGATGACAACAATTTACTGACCGAGTAATAGAGATCATTTCTCCGACTGTATTCTTTTGTTAATTTTCAATTTAATATTGTTATTGTTAGTTAAAAGTGTTCCTAAATATTTAAACTCATTAACCATGCCAAATGGTATATTGTTCAAAGTAATATATAAGTTATCTTCCCCATCTCTATTCTATGTGTGATCATATGCCAGGTCTCTTCAGCATGTACTTATAAACATATTTCCTTACTAGCTTCTAATAAAAGGTATGCATTAATTAAAACAGTCTCTTTTCTAATATCTAACAAAGTTAAATCATCTGCGTATCTAAATAGCTGCATTTTACAGTTTAATGTAAATCCTTCTTTACTCTTTTGCATTAAACTAATAACTTAGGCTAAGAAGATATTAATAATTAATGGCGAATGTCTATCTCCTTGTTTAACGCATTATGTAGTTCTAAAGTAACTTATAAATGACATTCAACCCGTACCCTGCCACGTGTATCAGTCAAACATAGCTCAATTATTCTGTCAAGGTTTTTAGGTATCCAAACTCATCTAAAAATTCAATTTTTTTTTCTATAACAGAATATTAGGCCTTACTAAAATGCATTAATAATTGATTCACCTTAATGTAATATTCCCACTTATTTTTGAGTATTATATTCCTGAATGTGAAAAATGACACTTGTGCACGGGAATCGAACCCAGGATCCTTGAAATAATCATAAATTAGACTCCCGAGTCACCGGTAGCTGGGGTATATGATGGCTTCTTGTTAGTTGGAGATACCCACAATCCATCATAAACTCTCTCTTAAGCTATGAGTGAAATTGACTCATAGGTACGGAACGAATCATGGATAGTTCAGTGGTAGAGCATTGGCTTGTTAAGCCAAGGGTCCTGGGTTCTATTAATTTTTCAAATTTTACGAATGCAATTAAATTTGAAAATAAAAAAAGAAAATACCAATTTTAAAAGTGGTTTAATCAGCTACGAAATCATAATATACATCAGTTTCACCCTAACTAGGGAATAAGTTGTTAGAAATATCGACTATAGGTCTTGATGTCCGTGGTTCGATTCCAACCTCAGTTGTTGTTAAACGTTTATGTTCATGTTGGTTCATAGCCCATATTGGTGGACACGCGGAATTATCGCCAAGTAAAACCTAAGTGGTTGGCCGGTGACGGAAAGGCTGGAGTTTAAATCCCGGACGAGTGAACTGAGGGTTGATTTAACTTTATCTCCAATACTGGTACTATCTTTAATTTTTTCTAATTTCTTGTCAGCACCACCTCTTACTATCCGTTCGGGATATAATTTCTCACTTTGTCAACAAAAAAAAAATATATATATATTCACTGTACATTTTTGTCACAGACGGGACTGGGTCCTAGACTTAGGGATGCAAAAATATAACCGATGATTATCTTCCTAATGATATTAATATATTTTTATTCAATACTTTAGTTTCAATAATTATTTTATCATACGTGTACTTACGCTTTGGTATCAGATAATTACCGAGATAAACAATCATTTGTTCATAATATATTAATCGTAATGTAATATTTTAATACCATTATCTCAGAGCTTGATTATGAGTTAATCCTACTTCGCTGGGAAACGAACTATACGAATAACTAGGCCTTATACTACAAAATATTATAGTGCCAAAGTTGTATTTATTTTTAATAAATAAGTAAAAATGCAGAGTTTACAATCCAATATAGCAATATTTGTTCAATGTTTGAGGAAAGATTGACCACCTTAAAAACAATACAATATAACACAATGTTTTTGAAAAATAAGCACACACCTTCCTCATAGGTTTAATTTAATTGAATGGTCTTGACTGTAAGCATTTTTAATAAAGCTAGTTTAGTAGGCAAGAGGAAGTTAGTCTTGTGAGTAAAAGAACACGAATTTGCGTGAAGAGAGAATGTGAGGAAGCATTTACGAAACACAGTTCTCACTGTAAATAAATTAAATACCTACGATATGTTTACATTTAATGTAAATACTAGTAAAAATGTTAATTTTGGTATTAATTTAAAACTTGTACACACAATATCTATTTATTAAAACAAAGTATGTTTAATAAACAAAATATAAGTAAATGAACATATCCAAGTTAAAACACAAAACACCTTAAAATATTTTTGGCGGAGATGAGAGGGGAAGTGTTTTGGTTATAGTCTAACAAAGTAAGTTAATTGTAGTGATCGGAATTAATCATTGAACAAAACAATAAAAATCGATATTATTACTGGAGATGTTTAAGATGAATAAAGATTTGTTCTTATCTTACCAACAAATATTTTAAATAGGAAAACAAATGATCCCAGAAAGATATATCTTCTGACACTAATACAAAACAAACTTTCAAATAGTGTCCGACTGAAGGTCGCTTTTAGGCTGAAGTTTGAAGCCGAAGCCAAACATCGTTTTCTTTTTAAGCTTCAACTGAAGCCGAAGCCGAAGAAAATGCATACATCTTAGACTAATTGAAGTCCTTGTTGCTGAGCTAAGGTAGGCCTACTTGTTACTGATGGACTTACGTCCGTCTTGATTGCATTAGACCAACTAACCAGTTCTAATAGTTTTTATATGATATGAGTGAATGTGGGTTTTTTTTGAATAATTTAAACTATTTCCTATTATAAACTCATTTGTAGTTAAACTACTAAACTTCGTTCAAATTGCTGGGTATCTGCAGAGCCCAACTTAATCGGAGCTTATAACTTAATCTCCTTGACTCATTATTTTTGCCATCCACGTCATACTACCTAACTATATGCCTATTTATTAAACTAAAGGGGTAGGAATGATCAGAGAAGGATTTCAAAGGAATTTTCCCGCATCCGCGTGGAGGATGATTGGGAAAGAGCTCATGATAAATATTCCTAGTAAAATAAGCTAGGATTTGAACCTTGACCACCCCATTACAAGAAATAAAGACTAGATGAGCTTGAAGATTAGTACACTAGCCCCATGGCTTCTTTGGAGCTGACTGACAGCTCACAGCTGATTTCTGACAGTCAACATCTAGGTATATACCTAAATTTTTACTGTCAGAAGTGACAGCTGCTAAACACATATTTTTGCTGATCATCTGGTTCGGCGTAGGGATACGTAATTTGGTCTGGTAACTTTCCAAAACTGTCAGTCAGCACCAAAGAAGCCATGGGGCTACTGTATGTGTGCCCAACGATGTTAGATTTATTTTTATAAATTTATTAATTCATCACTTAATACAAATATATTTTTAGCATTACGTCTTACTGCCTTTTCAGGTAATACGCATATGTATTAATTACGCTAATGAGTTAAGTATGAGTGTACCACATTTGCGTGAGGGGAGCATGGAAAATCATGTAGGAAAACCACCCTCATAACACCCGAATGGGATCCAAACACCAATCTCCTTTTAATCGGAAAACGACGCCTTAGACCATGCGGCCACCGAGGAAGGTCCACTTCATATTAAGTAAGAAAGAAAATATACGACATAATGTTATGTTACAGTACAGAATAACCTTTATAGGAAAGGACCCACCCTGGGGGCGTGGTTAGCTAACGCACTAATTTTGTGTTGAGCTAGACTGCCGAGGATGAGGAGATCGAGCTTCGAATCTCGGCCGGGTGAACTGGGGGTGTTTTTTCCTAAATTGTTTTTTTCACTCTCCAGCTACACAAATATGGATTCACTTTCTCTAAATTCAACCTTCCAAATTCCTAACCCATTAGCGTAATAAGTGCGTACAACCCGAACGGGTAGTAAGACGCATTGCCAAAAAAAGAGAGTAACGCTTGCATTTCGAACTTTAATTTGAGACACAATTTAACCGTCAAATTTCTAAATGAATACTTCACTGACATGTGTCAGGTTGTCGATACAATATGTGTTATATAATAAATAGGTACACTATGTACGACGAAAATTTTTTGGGAGCAATAATAGCACTAATTTAAATTGTCATAATTTATTATGAGATATATTTTGCTATGTAAATTTACGAAAGTAAAAATTCAATTAATTTTTTCTTTATTTGTTTTCAGTTTTAAATATAGTGTTCAAGTATAATTGGATTATTTTATCTATATATATTATTTATATATAGATATATATAATTTATATATATAGATATATATTATTTATATATAGATATTTTATTTATATATATATATTTATATATATATATATACATATACATATATTTATATATATATATATACATATACATATATTTATATATATATATACATATACATATATATACATATACATATATATAGACATATACATATATATATCCAGGCTGATTTTTTAAACATGAGTATTTAATGTTAACTTTTAAAAAACCACAAAATATATCAACCTAAATACATATATATATATATATATATAAGCGTAACCAGCATAGGATTGGATAATGGACATACTTAGGTATTTTCTAAGAGGATAGCACGATGGACATGGAATCTCAAATAAATAGTGGTAGATATCTTAATCAGTATATAAATTCCTCTGTATATATATGGAGTATATATATTTATTTAAATCGTGTCTTATAATCCATCCAGTTTATATAAACATATTTAGCACCGCGTCTTCCTACACACATTTTAAACTATACTAATAAGGTACGTATGAAGAATGTAAAATTTAATGTGAATATAGCCGAATTTAGGTTGAGATAAAGTGGGAACCCAATTAAGTAAAAGTCAAACATCATTTATATCCCGATCTCCCCACCAATGGCAAACCAAGCCGGATGAGCCTTATAATTTGTCCGATTTGGGTCACATAGAATTGACTCAGTGTAACTTATATTCGTGGTCAACCATTATAACCACTCAGTCACGGAGACGGCAAACCACATAGCTGATAATCTGTCAAACTGTGTTGTATACGATCAATTTCTTTGTTGGATAAGGTATGTTGTCACAGTACTACTTAGAAAGGAAGTAGACCTTTACTCAAATATAAGTGAAAAACATTTTTTTATATGTTTATTCGTCAATTAATATGAACTGCAGCTGTCACGTTTGTTAGATAATATCAGTAACTTTGGAATATTACTACTATGTTTACGAGTTTGGGACACTAAACATTTTGATGTTTTATATTAAACTAAAATCAACCATTTGTACTACTTTTAAATACACATTATAAAATAAAGAATTACTAGAAATTGGAAAATTCCTGTTAAGAGCTTAGCCATTTAAGTAAAGTACAAAATTAATGTTTTTATATTTAAATTTGACCCAGGGATCCAATTTGATAGAGGTAATTATTAACTGGAAAAAGCACTTAATAGGACACATTGAGTTTAAGTATATATTTTGTTTATTAATACAGTTTGACCATAAAATAAACTTATTTGACAGAGTATCGACGCGTCCAACAAACAAAACAACCTGGAATGAAATCCTTCGACATTCCTTATTTTTTTTATAAAGAAACGGGTCTCTCAACGCTTTCCAAAAATGATGTATCATGATGATCAAAGATAGCAACCATACTGATTGTGTTCAAATGATAATATATCGCTGACCACTACAGAGTTCAATGATGTTTAGGTCCTTGAAGAAGCCGGGTATAAAAACTATGACAAGTAAAAAAAAAAAGAGAGAAGGAAGGATAAATAGACCGACT
>CABEEJ010001166.1:38998-108525 GCA_901482245.1 Timema douglasi | reverse complement strand
GGGGGGGGGGGGGGGGGTGGTTCTGTGTCTTATCGATCGTAGCGTCCCTGCAGTCAAACTGGCGCTGTTGGCCTTCGGACGCTGGCAGCGCTTGCTGCGACAATATGAGTGACTAAAGTACATCCCCGGGCAGATAGCTTCTCTTGTCCAATCCACCTCTCCTTCCACTAAAGAAATTTACAAGAGTTAATTGTATCTGTAAATTTGGTATTTAATATAATTATAATAAAGGGCTGGCTCAGTACCAAGCGAGTTCACATAAGGATCTCTGGAATGTCAGGTCTAAATTTGACTCCCAACTGGGTTATACTCAATTGGCATAAGGTCTGTAGATTTATTAACACTTTTTATACTTGTTTGATTTGTGTGTGTCCTCAAATTTGGATGAGTGGCGAACAGTCCAAAAAAGAATAAATAATGTCAGCACTTATAAAAGGTGTAGCTTACAATATTTGTTTTCGTCTTAATCTACTACATACTCCTCAGGGTGCACGCGTATTTAAACATCAAGCCAATATAGTTTCAAGTCAATAGTGGGCTCAGAGGGTAATTTTTCTTAAACAGATTACCGCCCCCCCCTTTTTTTTCAAAAAGAAGCAATTACATTACTTTTGAATTTTACCTTCTACATTCCTATTACATTTAAGAAATTATATACGAACAGCCTGTACATATAGAAGTATCCATATACATAATATGATATTAACAGTCTTAAAATGTGACGAAGAATGGTCCTAAAATCAGGGTATAAATTTGGTCATAAAAAAGGTTGACTTAAATTAAAGCATTTATCAAATATTTACCACTAATAAAAGTCATTACACCTCCACTCAGAGTTATAACTTCAATAGGCCCCAGAAGGATTTGATTGTATTTAATTCATATAATATAATACTTAAAATCTTAAAATGTCAAATAAATAGCTTATAATAACCAAGTTTCTAGTATGGTTAAGATTTTAAGTTGTAAATGAAGCCAATAAAAATATATTTTTGCTTAAATTTGAAAAAAAAAAGACATTAAAAAAGCAAAATAAACTCGAAAAATATTTAGTACTGACCTATTAAAAAAACTTAATTTTTACTTTATTTAATTTTAACAAAGATCAATGAAGCATAATAGACCTCGCTATCAAACTGTCAGTACACTTTAAAATACGAAAGCAACCATTAATATTTTATAATAATTTTGATACAAACTTTGTTTGGTATTACAACAGCTGCAAGTGAAGTTAGTAGTCTGGTAAAATTTATCTTTATATTAGAACTTATAATTTATATAAGGAGTCATAGTTTAAAATCTCTCTTTTAACAAAATCTTGAAACTTATCTTTGGACCTAATATTGAAAATTCTTCTTGGTGAACCTTTTATTTCATAAATTACTCCCTACTTTATTCAACAGTACATACAGAGAGTGCTTAATTATTGGGAATATTTTTATTTTCGCACCGCGTCTATCTGTGCTTGTTGTACGCTTATTTACTAATTATTCTAATGGTTTTAGGGAAGATAAAGTTTATGTTAATAGGAAGTGCACTCACATTTGCAGGCAGGGAAAGTGGAAAACTATCTTGGAACAAACCCTCAGTACACCCGACTGAGATTCAAAACTTGCTCTCCCTATCATTGACACACTATTCTATTGCGATTGTAACGCCTCAGGCCATGTGGTCATCGAAGGGAGTGGAGTGGATTTAATATTAATGGCACAGAAAGTTGATAGCGTGGTTTAAATGATTAGCCTCAAAAACCATTTAAATAAATTTCCCAGAATTCATATTATAAGTTCTTTCCAAGATCATATGCCAAGATTAAGATTTTTAGTTTTATTGTCTTTACTTTCTCGCTATCTTAAAGATACTAGGAAAAGTATTCTGGTCGTCAAAAAATTAAACTCAAAATTTTGATGAATCTCGACGTTTCATAACCCCCGAATCTGAAAAAGTGTTTTTTTAATTTCCGTCTGTCTGTATCTTAGACTAGAGCTTAAACTATTTTACCAATCAGGTTAAAACTTGGTATCTGAGTTTTTCATAGAGTTGTCCTGAGGATATTTTTGGAATTAGCTGTATAACTCTAAAATTTAGGGTAGTTTATTGAAGGGTGAAAAGAGAAAAAATTGATTTTCTCAAAATCGGTTCGAACGATTTTAATTGAATTTTCAAAGCATTGGTCAATATTAAAAACAAAATGGCTACTCTCATTTTTTCGGTAAAAATTATTTTATGGGTTCAAGTCCGGTGCATAAATTCTCATTTTTATCACTTTTCCGAAAATATTTGAGATTTGAACTTACCTAACATTGCAAATATGTAGTTCTATTTATAATACAAATATTTTATTTGAGTAATATTTTTATATATTTTCAAGCTAAACGCAGATGTATCTATTTTTTAACTTTTTGAGCAAGGTCAAGTATTGCGACCGTAAAAAAAATATAACCCGAGATTTAGATGGATGGCGATGTTTCATGACCCCCAAACCATAAAAGTGGTTTTGTTAATGCCATTTGTCCGTGTGTCTGTTTAACCCTAAAATTAAGAGAAGTTTAATAAAGGGCGATAAGAAAAAAAATCGATTTTCTTAAAATCTGTTCTAACGATTTCGATTAAAATTTGTATCCAGGCGTTGATTTAGGTTATAAATAAAATAACCATTTTAATTTTCTTATGAAAATGAATTTTAGGGTACTTTACAGAAGTGGAAATGTCGTAATCTACGCAACTATTTAAGATACTAAGTAACTTACCATTGCAAAATTGTAGTACTATTAAAAAAAATATTAGAAATATATCTTTAGAAAATTTATCTATGATGTTGATAAATATATTAATACATTTTTAGGAGCTTTCGTTCTACAGAGATACTACTTCAGTTTTAATGTAATAATTCTATAATTCCATAGAGTAAGTAGATAAGTATGTGTCTCAAAGTTTATGTTCTTTTTATTTAAACTCTTAGGGGAAATGTTTGTACAGCAATGATCTATCGCTATCATTTTAGACTCAATAGTCCACATTTATATTCTTTTATTGGTTTAACTTTATAAATGAGAAATTCCCTACCCCAACCCCTAATAAAACGTCAACATTTTTAACCGGAAGTCGAAATTTTAACATGAATTGTTGACCCTTGTGGGCCCAATATTGATCTTTTTTCAGTCTCTATATACTATTGAGGAATTTAATTCCTTAAAAAGAAAATCATAAAATTTAAATCTAGAAGTCAAAAAATGTTTAACGTAAGAGTATAACTCAATTTTTTCTCGGGTTTGTTAGTGTATATTATTTCGTTTCACATATATGACGAGTTTTGACTCTTTATCTCCATTTTTAGGCAAGGGAGTGAGAAAATCCTGTCAGAGTTCCGTACTATTTATTTTTGCTACACACTCCAGAAAGCAAACATTCTGTGATAGAGGCTCGTTATAAATATAAGAGTAAATAACTATTTAGGTGCACATATTAATGTTTCCCTAATTACATTATATGTCAAATTTCAGAATTTTATGTTTCCTTGATTTGTAATTACCTTCAGAGTAGCAGAGTGGTGTTAGGCCTTAAGCTTTGAATATTTGTGAAAATAATATAAATATCTTGAGGAGTATTTTCAAAGTTTACTTAAATGCCTATGCAAAGTTTCTATATCATTAAGTTAAAGAGTATTTACATACTCATATATTTTCAATTTTATTCATATAACTATGATACCCTGAAATATTAGTTAACTCTTTTTGGAATAAGTAATATGTTTGATTACATAAATATTTATTTGAAGGACACATACCACTAAACAAGTACTAGTGGATTGTGCAGAAAATTATGCAATTGATGTAAAGGTTTTACTTGCGTATTTTCCCAAGTTGGTGTAAACAAAGAATGACTGCAGAGAAAATTAAACAGCACATTTTTGATAAATATTACACATTGAAACATACATTGATAATAGCTATTAAATGAAATAACAAATAAATTATACTACAAAACAGATTAAATACATTGATTATTGCACATTAAGTTAAAACTTCACTGTAAACAATATTTCTTGTAAAGAATCCCTCGTGTCCAGGTATTTGCCCTTGACCCGTAGTAGGTTATATTTGGATGTTTAGATCTTGAGCTGAGGAAACATGGCTAAATACAACATAAAGCTGACCCTGGGTGAACACTCATCGAGATCAATAAATGCCGAGTTTTTTGAATGTCTGGCCTTGGGATTTGTTTGTAGTCATTGCGAAGGCTAATTGAACGGGAAACTGCTTTCATTTCAAGACGAATATAATATTGATATTTGTGGAGATGAGTTAAATCCTGGGGAGAAATATTTTCTTTTCCTTGGATTGCCATGTTATCACTTTCACCTGCAATGTATGTCGGCGCATTTTCTGAACAACCCTGAAACTCAATTTAATAAGCCATAGCCTAAATTAATGTTTCGAATCAACATGCCAATTGCACTTTTTTCAAGTGTAGGCGATGAGGTGGCATACCTGATGGTGTTATAGAGTGAATATATTCTATAAGTTTACTGTCTGTTTCGATGGAGTCAATGCTAAAGTATTCGGAATCCGGTCCGTCTATGGGATTCAAGACCTCTGTGGTTTTTTTAGTCACATTATTCATTTAAAGGACATAAAATTGCTTTAGACATATGGGCCTGTGAATTACAGTCCATGGTGTATCCAAAATCATGGTTAATTAATGTATCTTACTGATGAGATTATCTTGTATAGGAATTATATTGTCTACAATAGTGGATAAATTTGGTTTGACCCCAATTTAACAACCATTTGGCTAATTCCAATTGAGATAGATTTTAACACACTTTTTGGCCAGTAAAATTATTTTAACAAATGCCAAGTTTTTCTTCTACAAGTTTGGATTATTTGAACTCTGCCACCATGAGGAACAACTGGAAGGATCTGTAGGAAATCACCTCTGAAAACAATTATTTTGACGCCCATTGGTGAGTTGTTCTGCATTATGTCCCTTAGAAAACGATCAATGCAATTGACGGCCAGTGCTGGTAACATTGAAAATTCATCGATGAGCATTAGTGATGATTCTTTCAGGGTAATTTCTTGAGAAGAAGTAGCGTAGAAGTAGTATGTGGCAGAGTGTGAAAATGAGAGTGTGAGTGTGAGAAAGTGAGTATGAATGCGTGAAAGTGAATGTGACATGTGAAAAAAGTGAGTGTAACAGAGCTAGAATGAGCAATTGAGATAGCTCGAGTGAGTGTGAGCGAGTGATAGTGAGAGTATATGTACGAGTATGTGTTAAAGAGAGAAGTAATGGGGGAAGAGGGAAAAAGAGTGAGTGTGTGTGTGTGTGTGTGTGTGTGTATGTATGTATGTATGTATGTGTGAGGATAGAGATTATGTGTGAGAGAAAGGGAGAGAGAGTTTGAGAGAAAGAAAAAGATAATATGTGAGAAAGAATGTGTGAGAAATTGTTTATGTATGTGTGTGTTATAGAGAAAGAGATCGTGTTAAATTTTTGGGAATATATATTGTGAAAGAGAGAGAGAAAAGATGAAGGCATGTGAGAGAGAGTTTAGAGAGAAAGTTATAGAGGGAGATATTAGTTTAGAGAGAGAAAATTAAAGTGAGAAAGAATTTAAGAGAGTTAAAGAGAAAATTGAGATAGTTAGTTTGTGAGAGAGCGAGTTTGAGATAGAGAGGGAGAATAGAATAGAGAGAGTGGCGTTTAAGATAGAGAGAGCTTTGAAGAGATCGAGTGAATGTGAGTGAGTGATAGTGAGTGTATGTGTGTGTTACAGAGATAAACACCGGGAGAAGAGGTAAAGTGAGAGAGTAAGTGTGTGTGTGTGTGTGTGAGTGAGAGAGAAGAGAAAGTGTGTGTGTGAATGAGAGAGGAGAGAAAGTGTGTGTGTTTGAGTGAGAGAGGAGAGAAAGTGTGTGTGTCAGAGAAAGTGAGAAAGAGTTTGTGAGAGAAATAACCAGAATTTGTGAGAGAGAATGCGTGATAAAGTGTATGAGAGATTATTTGTGTGTGAGAAAAAGAGTGTAAAATTTTTGGGAGTGATGTTATGTTAAAGAGAGAGAAAATTTGAGGGTGTGTGCGAGAAATATTGCAGGAGAAAGTTAGAGATGGAGAGATTAGTTTAAAGAGAAAAAATTAGAGCGGGAGAAAGTTTAAGAGGGAGATCTTGAGAGAGTGTGTGTTTGAAATATAAAGAGTGAGATTGAGATAGAGTGAGAGTAATCTAGAAAGTGTTTGAGAGAAATAGTTTGAGATGGAGAGAGTATGAAATAGAAGTGGTTTGAGAGAGATGAAGTTTGAGATAGAGCGTTTGAGAGAGAGCCAACATTTGTGAGAGAAAGTATTTGAAGAGCTTTTGAGAGAGATCGTTTGAAAGAGAGTTTAAGAGAGAGAGGGTATAATAAAGATAATGTGAGAGAAACTGTGTGATAAAGTGTATGTGAGGGTAGATAATGTATAAGAGAGAGGGATAAAGTGTGAGAGAGAATGAGAACAGATTATATGAGCGAGATTTTGTTATAGAGTGTGTGTATGTATGTGACTGTGTGTATTTGCGTGTGAGGAGAGAAACTGTGAGAGCGTGAGGGAGAGTTTCAGAGAGAGAGAGATAATGTTAAAATATAAATGTGATACACAAAACATTAGGGTACTTTGAAATATTATTCCCTCAAATTAAGTATCAAAAGGGAAACATAACTGAACTTACTGTATTTGTAAGAATATGAAAAGATAGATGGGGTACACAAAACTATATTTTTAAATATCATATCCTCAAAACTAAGCGGTAAAATGAAAACGTTGCTTAACATATGTATTTATATTGTGTTACTGTTTTCTAAAATGAACATCAAAATAAAATGAACATAAACACGCATTATTTGAAAAATAATTAACACCAAAACTCATACTTAGATAGTTTAAATGGCTATTTTAAAACATTATTCAAGATAACTTTATTTTTTTGATATTATAATACATACCAAAACCTATTTAAACGTCATTTTTTCATGTGCGAAATAAAACGTAGACAATATTTTCGCGAACTTAACAACATAAGCTCCTAATTTTCTAATTATATTCAATATTATTGATTTAAATGTAAATTAACGATAACAGCATTTCAATAAAAAAATAAAGGTTTTCTTAGTTTAGGCATCTCAATTTAGATGTGTTATGACCAGCATTCAAAGCGAAAATAGTGATGTTCTCGGAACAAAAAATAAAGATTAAATTATTATTTTTAAGCCGAAGAGATATATTTTATTTATAGATGTACAGCCATGCAGCCAATAATGGTTTACATGGTGTCTAAACGAAAAAAAAAAAAATTCTCCGTGAAAATCGAGTTTTTGTGGAAAACTACTATTTTTCCCGACATCCTGGACTTCTAACCGTCAAATTGAGTGTTCGTTTGTCAAAATGTGTTCAGTCATTTCTTCGTAATTTCTATTACAGCAAACGAGCTTATCAAATTATATATAAGATGTGTAATGTTATTGACTGACTAAAGATACATAATTTTCTACCTAATAGTATAATATGAACAGCTAATAAACCTAGCTTTACAAACAGTTAACTATATAATCTCTTGTAATTTCTCTTAGGATATGAGTTGTAGAATTCTCTTTGGCTGCAACGTTAAGTCTAAAAGAAAATAAATTAATGTTATCAACAATACATATTGATATTGAATAAAAGTTTTTCACATGATTAAAATAAGGCTCGCAATAAAGTTAAAATATTTTAAACCAAGGGGCACTTGTCTTGTCACCGGTCTAAAATAATTTTAAATATTAAAAAATTATTACCTAAACTGACAAACTATATCTGAATCTTTTTTTTTATAAAAGTTCAATCATATTCGGTACATATATATTTTCTTAGGATACAGAGTTTGACTGTTTTATACTTGCAGACTATATTAGCCGGATAAGAAAATCCAGATTGTTCTAAATGTTTAATGAATTATGTTTAATCCTATGTAGATTATTTAACTTATTTAACTACTATAAACTCCAAGTATTTCTCAAATTTGGAAAATATGCGTGATACTAAAGAAACAACCAATTAAAATTTATTGATCAATTTATAATTTTGCATTGCATTCGTGTTGTAATGACAAAACAAGGTTTAGGCCCTCTACATTGATTCTCAATTAGCATTATGGTTATACTAGAAATACTACATTTTAGAGAATAAAAATTGAAATTTGATTAAAATTACTATAAAACTGAGTTACAGCTTAAGCAACACTTTTGTATACATTTATATATCCTTTAATTTTGACTATAATCATTTAACTAGTTTTTTCTAGGTAGTAAAATTGCCATATATTTTATTGGATTGTGTTGCCCAAATTATATGTAGCGAGTGAGACCAATGTTTTAGAAAATAGCTCTCAGTTAACAGGTTCTATAATGGTACGAATCATAAAACATTGAAGTAGATTTCTCATTATTAGCTTTAAATTACTTTAGATATCACACAGTAAATTAAAAGGTTAAGATTAGAATACTGGCTGATGCCAATAACCGATCCGATTTATCAGCTGATATTGGCAGAATCGGCCAAGGATAGTTGGTTTTTAATGATTTAGATATCATACGCTGATAATAATAATAATAATATTTAGCACCACGTCTTACTACCCGTTCGGCTTATACGCTTTAAGTACTAATTACCCTAATGGATTAGGAATTGGGAAGGTTGAATTGGAGGAAGTGAACCCGCATTTGCGTGGAGAGAAAGTGTAAAACCATTTAGGAAAAACCACTCCCGGTTCACCCGACCGAGATTCGAACCTCAATCTCCCCGTCCTCAGCAGTCGAGCTCAACACGACAAGCGCGTTAGCCAACTACGCCACCGAGGCGGGTCATACGCTGATAGTTCATTATTCATTCACACAACAAATACAACGAATACCTCCAAGAACGTATAATTACTGTGCTATTGCGTGCTCTAGGGGTTAGCTGCACTGAACCGCGTTCAGTAATCATGTTTTCCTTTTATTCATGGTGCGTGACGTCGGCTGCTTGCCGATTACTGAGCGGTCCAAGATCCGCTCGATCAAATTATTGCTCCCTGAGTGCTCCTCGAGATCATTTCCAAGAGCGTGTTCAAGCTTAATGTCAAAGAACAATTTACCACCGTTGTGAATATTTGTGTTGTTATTTTGTCATTTAACTGAGAATTAATATATTGGTCATTTAATTGTGAGTTATTAATATATGTAATAAATAAATAAATAAATAAATATATATATATATATATATATTTATAAATTGGCATCGGTCACCGGCAATATCGGCATTGGCAGTATCTGCAAAAGAGCCTAACGGCCCAGCCCTACTGAATATGATAAATTTGTATATATTAGCTCTAAATGTATAAGAATCAAATAGGCAAAGCTATTATTTAATATTTTGGTGAGGACTACTATATCTAGATGTCATATTCTGAAAATTAAAAAATGACACCTGGACACGAGAATTAAACCCGGGGGCTTTGGTTACCAAGTCGAAGGTGTCTGCGTTATCTGATAGCTCGTGATCTTAATAAAATCACACATTTGTAGATGATTATTTCCGCACGTACATCATAGACTCTGCCTTAAAATATGAGTGAAGAGTGACAATGACCCTAATTACGGTACTATTCCTGGATAGCTCAGTGGTTAGAGAATTGGCATACTAAGTCAAAAGTCCCGGGTTCAATTTCCTTGTCCAGTTGTCAGGTGTCATTTTTCAATTTTCATAGTCTAAATGTATAGTCAAAATAAATATAAATTGATATTTATCAAATATTGCAGACCTACAGTGATTACCTACTTGAATTAATTACATTATTTTTAAACTTCAACCTACAATAAATCAAAGCCCTTATTTTTAGATAGCTAGATTTAAACAATTATTTTTGTTTTGTTTCAAACTATAAAATAATAAGACCCATTATTAATAAAGTAAACAAAACAATACTAAAGACTGTAAGTGGTTTTCAAACAAATAACTTCTTGTTATTTTATTGGTGAATCTCTTTTAGAGAATCGCTAATTTTTATAAGGGAGTCACAAAATTTAAAATAATTAGTTATGGCTATATATAATCAATCGTAATTATAAATGCAATTTAAAACTTGGTAAATAAGATTTACTGTACGAATGAAAAGATAAAATAGAAAAAGGCGGCTTTTTAAACTAATCATTTTAGAAATTCGCTGATGACATCGGAATAAGCATAGTTTAAATTCAATATTTTGGTCTTCCTTGATGTTACAAACCACATAAATAATGTATTCATAAATTACTTCACGTAGGCCTACACATAATACATTTGAATCAAACTCAATTATTCGACGTTACAAAACACATTTCAATATATTTTATCACAAATCAAAACTTTCGTATTTGTAATTTGGTATCTCCGTCACTTCTATATATAAACATTTTAATAATATTACTAGCTTAGTGTTTTAATATATACCTAATAGATAAAAATGACTTCTTGTGAAAGATTACAATTTGGGAAACTCTTGATTAGGCAAAATAATATATGAAAATGTATGAGTAAAAATGTATAATACGTGTTGACGATTATGCATTTATTAAATTTGTTCAGAATAAGTTTTTTAATTACTGAAAATTTTGTGCATTTCAATTATATAATTCTAAATAATTTTGATAAGGTATTAAAGGTATTTTTAATCTCAGATTGGCGTTTAAAATATAAAAATACCTATAGTAATAAGGTATATGAACTATGCTAATTTCATAATTTAAATCATATTAAAATTTGTAAATTAAAAAATACTTGATGACCGCCTAGATTCAAATGATTATGAAAACTATATATCTCATCTATCCTTCAAATAATTTTTATTATTATTAAAATGATTTAAACCTCATTATCTTTAATGTTTCCAAGAGAGAAATAGACATAATTACGGTCGTCCTATCATTAATTTTTCTGTGGGCCATAAAAAATTAATTAAACCTCTAAGTATACACACAGAGAGGCTTGCTATGAGAGTTTTTCGTATACAATGAATAGTACCCCACAATGAATTAAGTTTAATTGTAATAACTTATCCCATAATATTTTTAAATAGTAGTCTATGTAACCAATATATCATGTAGAATTTTAATTTAAAATCATACCTATAAAATACAGAAAAATTTTTGTGGCTTTAATTTAAAATATCTAAAAGTTCACTTTTTAACAACTTAAGTCACAGTCATTCGACCACAAACATGTTATTATATATAATTTACACGTGTATAACTATACACTATAAATCGGGGTAGAATTATTTCAAATCATTAAAATTCACAAGTTATAAGGGGTTAAACTTGTTATTTTATAAATTTTGAGTACAATTGTTATGGTAAATTAATTATATAGGGCTGAAATTTGGTATAACCAGACATTAATATAAGGTGTACACAATTAAATAATTATAATATTAAAATTATTAATATTATAAATATTTGATTGAAATATTTATATAATTAATATACATAAGTATAAATAATACACATTAATATTAATAATAATAAAAACTAGATTCAAGTACAAAAATTATAAATAACTAGATGATAAATATCTTACCCTGGGGGAAGCAGAGCTACTTTAAGGTGGCTTAAAATTAAGGGTAGCTCATAATGTTTTTAAATCACTCTTCAACAAAAATAAAATGGAAATGTTTGTTTGAGTACATAGAACTGCCCCGTAAAATTGTGAAGTGATTTCTGCTTTTTCCAACAACATACGTTTGAGAAAGTGGGATATCTGTGCTGGTTTCATTGAAACCTAAGAACCAAAACAAGCCGGATGTGTAACTAGATTTAAGGTTGGTTATGTAATATCTTCAACTGGATTAATTATATTTTAAAGCCAATAGATGGCACCACCTATAAGTGACTTAGTATACCATAAGCATGCAACTATACCTTTAGACATCTTGCAATATTCTACTATTTTGAAATAATATTTATTACATAACATATTGTGAGATTCCAGGAAAAAGCACAAATATTGGTTTATTTTTTTATAAATCTTGTTTGCCTCTATATATTCTAATCATAAAGTTTGAAAGAGCAACTCTTGTCAGCCGTGAGAGTACCCGATTTCATTTTAGTAAGAGAGTGGCGCTTTCCCTCTAAATGGTTGGGCGCCATTAAAATATAGCGTTATGTTGTTATTTAAAGTGAAAATCAATAGAAAATTATTTCAATAAAATCCAACTCAAGTGCTGCACTTTGTGATCTGATGTAGAAATTTCTTTAAAGTCATTGTTTACATTTAAACAAGGATAAGTCTTCATGGCCAATCATCAAGCACCATTCCGAGATATTCCTTAGTTTTCTAAATATATATATATGACCGTTGCAGTTCAGACTCTTGACATGATAATGTTCTTAGAATAGTTTTTTTTACCAGCCCAAAGAATTTAAATGGCATTGAAAGAGTTTGACAGTAGCTCAAAACTCTTCATTACATTCCACGCCATTCATTCATGATTGACACTGTTATTCAAATGGTTTTTTATTATGGAATAAAAAAACTTATACACGCTATGGGTAACAATTTTAAAGCATGGAATATTGTCATTTATGTAATTATCTAACATAAAATACTATATTTTAGGGGTTTGTTTAGTCCAGTATCGACAGTAACTTTCATGAATGGATAATGCTATTGGGTAATGGTAAATTGAAAAAAAAATACGCTTGGAATAAGCTATCACAGAAGGGACAGAAGAAATATTGGCACACAGCTCGGAATTTCATGAAACATTTGGAAAAAAACTACTGAGCCCAAGTGACATTTCAAATGGCCATGCTTTGTCCACGAATCAACGAGGTTTCTCAAATAAATGAGGAGGTAATGAGTATTTTAGGAGAAGAGGTATATTTTTACATAAGTGTGAACTCCGTCAACTGTAAGGAAGGGTAAAGAGGAAACTATATTATAGAGTTTTTTTTAATAATTTTACGACCTCAGAAATAAAACCACACAATTTAAAGTTAGTAATAGGCAGCATAATAATGCTCCTCAGCTACTTTAATACTAAACAAGGCCTATAAGCCGGTACCTGCCAAGCAGTGATAAAATTAGATTAAAAGCTATTTCATACATCAATTTGACAAGATTATCTCAAAGGAATGTGTTTTTATTATTGACAATCTATTTGGCATCTGTAATTTATGGAATACCCTATATTTTGAGATGGAGGCAGTTCCCACTTAAGCTGGTGCTGTCTATTACTATTAAAAGCTACAAGGTCAAAACTTGGACAGTAGATTGCTATCTGCCCAAGCCCGTTTTCAACCATGGCCAATTGTACTCTACGTAGACTTTTGATATATTATTATTATTATTAGCACCGCATCTTACTACCCATTCGGGTTATACGCACTTACGCTAATGTGTAATGGTAGGGTGATTGTGAGATGAAATGGAGGACCTACAGTTTAACGTGGAATCCGAACCACGGCGGAGGCCTCGCATTCCTCACATTCACAAGATGTCTTGTCAGAGGTGAAGGAAGGGTTTGGTAATCAGATAAATCTTTGCCGGGACCGAGGATCAAACCCCGGCCGCCAGCGTAGAAGTCTGACACCTTACCCCTAGACCGCCAGGTCACCTGCGACTTTTGATATAGAATTTTAAAATTCATTAATTAAAAATATACTAACTTAGTTCACTCTCACTTAGTCCACTCTTGGGTAATAGCTGATAGAAATATGTTTTTTTTTACAAACAAACCTTCCGTGCATTTATAATTTGAAGGCTAAATTTTGCTAGGCTGGTTACTTTTACCATCAATCTGTCGTAGTATGTATTTAAACCATTAAAAATGATGCTAATATAAATTATTTAATACTAATATCTAATTTATACAATATTTATTTGGAACATATCTTGATAGAAGAGACAAAATTCTTTTTATACTTTCAATATAAATAATTATTCTATGGAAATGATGTGTTAATATTAGTCAAAAATATGTATGATTAGCCTTTAAAGACAATTCCTTAACACACTCAAAAGAAACATATTTTTATACGTGATATTTGATTAACAATTTAAACAAATGTATTGTATCTATGAAGACATCTGAAAGAATATTTTGAAATTTTTAGTTGCTAAAAATTAAAATGTTAATTATAGTTAAATTCAAATTTGCTGTAACAATCATTATTACTAATTTGTACTAAATATTTACAAAACACGCATTTTTTTGACCAAGTATAGCATTAATGAGATACTACTATATTCCTACCTCAAGATATGTAATAACAAAAAGATTTAGCAGGAAGTAAGTTTTGGATTCAAGTTTATAAATAAATGTGTGAAATTAACCTCCTAGAAATCTCACTTAACTCACTTTCAACTATCATACTTTATTATAAGGAATGTGTCAATCAAATACACAATACCATTAAAGATGCTCATTATTCCTGCTCCAATGACAAGGCCTGATTGATTTGGTTTGTTAGACAATGCTTCAAACAAAAAGGCTCCAGCTGCTACGAACATTACCGCCCCCGATACACTCACCATCAGCTCCTGGAAAAACGTTAATAGTATCACTAAAAATAGTTGTAGCTCATCAATAACGGCTGCCAGGACAAGCAAGGCTGGATTAGACTGTACTATAGTATGGTTCCCTCCCAATCTATATCAAACCTGCCCTTTAAAGCATAGGATAGGGATATAGTTCTTGAATAGATAGATGGCTCTTGAATACGAAGATAGTTCGTGGTTTGTTTCTAGGTACACGGTCCATGAATAGGAACATGGTTCATGGTAAGGGAGATGTTTCGTGAATAGGAAGTTCGTTCGTCTATAGGAACTTAGTTCGTGGCTAGGGAGATCTTTCGTGAATCGGTAGATGGTTCGTGAATAGATTTATGATTCATGACTAGGGAGATGTTTCGTGAATGGGTAGATGGTTTGTGACTAGGGAAATTTTTCGTGAATGGGTAGAGGGTTCGTGAATGGGTAGATGGTTCGTGAATGAGTAGATGGTTCGTGAATGGGTAGATGGTTCGTGAATGGATTTATGATTTGTGACTAGGGTGATGTTTCGTGGATAGGCACATGGCTAGACATGTTACATCGATAGTAGTATGATTTGTGATTAGGAAAACTATTCGTGGAAACAATTTACAATCCTCATCTAGATAACTAAGGGGATTTTGACTATGCCATTAAACAATAATAACAGTGTTAAAAGTTATTTCTCACAACTATCTCCCGTTTTTACATGATATAATAAGACTTACTTTCATATTATGCATTCCTTATACTGTCTATTCACATATTAAAATATGGTTGATTAGTTTTTATCAAAAACTTTCTGAAACAACTTATAATATAAGAACATGTATTATAAACCAAATTAACCCTAAAACAGACACAACACTTACTCCCAAAAACAATAAATCATCGCTTGGAGAGAGAAAGCTAAGTCTCATTAATTATATTTTCTGGGGGCAGGATTGGATCCTAGGACCCTTAGCACAGTAATCTTATGCATCATTGACTTGGTTAAGATATCAAATCACTAATAAAGTTCCACTTTTCTTACTTTCTCATGCCAAAAGAAAGTATTGTGATCGTGAATTTTTCCAACTCTAGATTGTGATGAATCTTTACGTATAATGTGTGTCCAAACTAAAAAGAAGAGTATTTTAGCATTTTGTTTGTCCCAATGTATGTCTGTCTATCCCTGGCAACGGTTCTGAAAATGTTTGAGTTAGTTTGTTGAAACTTGATATTTAGATGTTGGACTTATTAAATTGTTATCCTATATATCCAAATTAGAGATAGTTTATTAATAAGTGATTTCGTACGAGTACTTACAAATGTCTTTTGTTTAAATTAGATATCTATGGTGTGTTTAATCTGACAAATAGCATTGTAAAAACATTTGTGGAGTAAATATTCGTTAAAGGGTAAGTTACTAATGAGTTATTTTCCAAAACCAGAAATATTTGTAAAATGGATCATATAAATTGGTTTAAAATAAAGGCCAATAATGGAAAATACTTGACATGAGAAATAAAACTACATTCTTGTTATTTTGGGGGAAATTCATTTGACGGGAGTTTAATGATGATTGATAATGTTTTAATTTCTATGTGGAAAAAAAAAGTCTTTTGCATTTTTCTCAAAATGAATATCCGTTAATTTTGTTATATTTAATGTAATCACACACACACATATATATATATATCATAAGGAAAAAAAAGATCTTGTATGATTCGGTGCATATATGTTGTTTAAGCGAAGGGAGTATGAAAGGATAGGAGAGAGTAGAGAAAGTTAATCAGGATGGATTAATTATTAAGATTTTTTTATCTATATGCACAGTTTCTTGCCTACCACATAAGGGAATGGCGTGATTAGGTATGTATGTATGTGTGTATGTATGTGTGTATGTATGTGTGTATGTATTGTATGTATGTATGTATGTATGTATGTATGTATGTATGTATATGTGTATGTATGTATGTATGTATGTATGTATGTATGTATGTATGCATTTATGTATGTATGTATGTATGTATGTATGCATGTATGTGTGTATGTATGTATGTATATGTGTATGTAAGTATATATGTATGTATTTTTATGTTTTTTTTAAATATACAAATGAGAAGTTAAATGATAACAGATTTTGGAATAAAATTGAATTTTCTTGAAAAAAAGTTTTACAATTTTTTTCAAAATTGTTATTTGCAGACTATTTTTAATGTTAAATAATAATGTATGTTGATTTTTCTAGGATGAGTTAAAATGGAGGTAGCTTACTTATAACATAATTTTGAAAATTACAGATATTTCGAAAATGCCCTTTATGAATGAGTTCAAAATGTTTGTTTAGGAATAGTTTTTCAAGATAAATAGGACTGTATATTTATTTTTACAGATATACATTATTTGAGGGTAGGTTTAAAATTATTGGTATTTTGAAAAGGTTTTTGGAGTAAATAGGTAAGGCTTACCAAAACTTTATGCATTTTTTGATTAATAAGGCGGGCTGTGACGACAAGACACTGAATGATGACGTAACCAATAATTGTACCATATATAACTTGTAGTTTTGATGGCGAAGCGTAGAAATAGGCACTGGCGATGAGTGCAGTGGCCACAGCCGCAAACACCTGTAAATGAGATACACATTTAATATTAGAGTTATCAATGCATGTTCTGATGCTTACAAAAGGAAAGCACAAGAACAAATTAAATCACGTATTGACACTGTAGGTAATGCCATTATTTTAACCTTGAGTTAAAGAGATGGGTCGTCGCATTTTGCGAGAATTCGTTACTAGGAAAAAACTAAAATGGAAATGATATAAAACCACTTTAATAATTGGTAAAATATGCAACAACAGGAATGGACTGGGTCTTTATGTAGCAGGCTGGAAATATTGTCAGTGAAGTCATATGTATTTGAACATTTTCACATCTACTTCTAAAAACACATGCCAGTTTTTTTTATCAATGCGTGTTACTACCTCTTCAGGCTATACGAATTTGTACTAATTATGCTAGTAAATTGGGGATGAATAAGATTTGAATTTAGAGGAAGTGTATCTCCATTTGCATGGAGGGAAAGTGGAAAACCGTTTTCGAAAAAACCCTTTGTACACTCGACCGGGATTTGAATCCTGATTTATCTGTCATAGACAGTCTAGTTTAACACGAGATTGAACCCTTAGACCATGCACACACAGAAGCAGTTCATGCCAGTGTTAGTATTATGTAAAATTATATTATAATTAGCTCATTATAATACTAATATAGAATGCCTGTGATATATTTGCGATGTTAAAATTTGTAAAACTGTGTATTGATTAAAATTACAAATCAGAAGACATCCTTATGGACCAGGGTATTATTATGGGTGTCAACAGTTTTACATATTTTTAATTATTTTATAACTCTAAATCCAAATTTGTTAAGAGAATAAACTAACCTACTTATCATTTGATAAACTTACCAGTTCCAAAAGTTTGACGAGGAACCGAGGGTTCTTGAAACTATTCACTGCGTCCAACATTTTCAGATGATTACTGAAAATATATAAATTGTAATGCATCATATGCTAGGGCTTCGATAGATTAATTATCATATTTGAATAAAATTAAATCTTCTATTAATATATTTGTTAGATAGTAAAACACATCAAGCCCACTTTTAAAATGCAAAGCGAAGTCAATGCAAAGCTTTAAACTTGGGGAACAAGTCGTAGATAATATTTTTGGGTCACATAATAGTAGTTGATTTTTAAATGAGCGATTCTTTGTATCTAGGTACTCTAAAGAGACATATAAAATAAATGGTACGGAACCCCGCACGTACTTTCTCACTCCATTGTCTAAAAATTGAGATATTTACTCAAAACTCGTAATATATGTGAAACGAAATCATATACACTAGCAAACCCAAGCACAAATTACGCTCTTCTAAGGAAATGTATTTTTTGATTCCCTATTATAAATTTCATGATTTGAAATTTAAAGAATTAGAAGTCCTCATTTGTATACTTGTGACAATAAAAAAAAATCGCTATTGAGTCCACAAGGGTCAACACTACATATTATAATTTTGACTTCCATTTAAAATTTTCGAAATTTGTTTAGGGGTTGCGCATCTTAAGGCCATCGCATTGCTATTAAATTCCTCATTTATAAATTTTGACTAATAAAATTAGATAAATATTTACTATTGAGTCTAAAATGATAGTGATAGATCATTGATCTACAAACCTATCTATTAGGAGGTTAAAGGAAAAAGAACATCAAGTTTTTGTGAGACTTACTTACTCAATGGCATTTAAGAGATTATTGCTTTAAAATTTAAATAGATTTAATATATCATTGCAACTAAAGCTCACAAAATGTTTGCTTATATCTAAGAAAAGATTGGTTAAAAAAAAAATATTTTCCAAATAAAGTTATTTTTATCTTTAATAGTACTACAATTTTGCAATGATAAGTTATTTATTATCTTAATTAGTTGCGAAGATATGAAAATTTAATGTTCTGTAAAGTACTCTAAAAGTCATTTTCATGGGATGATTAAAATAGCTGTTTTGTTTATTATCTTAATCAACTACTAGATACAAATTTTGGTAAAAATAGTTATAGCTGATTTTGAAAGAATCGAATTTTTCTCTTTTCACCATTTAGTAAACTACTCTTAATTCTAGGGTTAGACTGACACACAGACTGCAATATCAATACAGTTTTATTTTCTCGCTACCTTACCATTAGACCAAGTATTGTGTTCGTATAAAAAAAATCGAACTCCAGATTTTGATGAATTTCGACGTTCATGACCCTCCGAAACCGAAAAAGTTGTTTTATCAATATCATCCGTCTGTCCATCTGTCTGTCAATCTTTACCTCGGGCTTTAGCATAAGATATTTTACCGATTGGGCTAAAACTTGGTATCCAACCTTAAAATTCAGGGTAGTTTCCTTAAGGGCAGAAAGAGAAAAAAAAACGATTTTATCAAAATTGGCTTTAAATAATTTGATTAAATTTCATTTCCAAGCTTTGATCAATGTTACAAACCAAATGGCTACTCTCAACTCTCCGTCAAAATGACCTTAAGGATTCTGGTCTGATGGATAAATTCTGATTTTTAATTTTATCTCCGTAAATCTTTGAGATATAAAATTACTTATCATTGCATACATGTAGATGCATTTATAATAAACATATTTTAATTGAAATATATTTTCATATAACCAATAATTTTCAAACTATACGCAAATATATGTATTTTTTTTTAAACTTTTCAAATACTCTATGGTAAAGTATAACGACCTTCAAAAAAATCGAACCCGAGATGTTGATGGATGTCGACGTTTCATGACCCATAAAACCCTAAAAAGTTTTTTTTTTGCAACGCTGTCTGTCTGTGTATCTGTCTAACCCTGAAATTAAGAGCAGTTTACCAAAGGGCGAAAAGAGATAAATTCCATTTTCTCAAAATCTGCAATAACGATTTTGATTAAAATTCGTATATAGGGGTTGATCAACATTGTAGAAAAATTGACTTTTTTCATTTTCCCATGAAACTGACACTTAAGGTTCGTTACAGAAGCAAACATTTATATATCTCCGCAACTAATTGAGATTAAAATAACTTATAATTGTAAAATTTTAGTACTATTAAAATTAAAAAAACTTTACTCTTAAATATATTTTTATAAAATCTATAATTTCGGAGATATTGGCAAATATATTAATACAATTTTGCGAGCTCTAGTTTTGACAAGATACTACTTAAGATTAAACGTTAGCTCTCTATTTTTGTAAGAAGTTGGGTCTCATAGAAAGGGCATGTAGGTCGAAGAGACAAAATGACGTCAAATGAGTGCAACACCCACAAACAAACCATTTAGCACCCATGGAACCTGCAAGATATGAATTAGATATGGCATATCAGTTTTTTTCTAGGGGATCTGAAACTAGAGACAACCCAACCTTCCATATAAATGTGATGTTAAACGGAACTAAATATCACATGAAGATTTATTAAGGAGCAGAACTGACAATTATCAGCTCAGTAACCTATGAAAAAATATGGACCTTCAAACCAAAACTTCTGATATTCAGCTTTGCACCTGGGGAACAAAACAGCCTCTTTGTATCCTGGGTTGGTGTAATGTGGAGGCCACATACAATGGCCGGTCTGCTACTCTGCCAGTAACAGTAGTGGAAGGAAATGGACCAAGCCTCCTCGGGAGAAATTGGTTCAACGATTTGGGAATTAAATTGCAAGGAATTCACCGTATCACTGATAGTAAGTTCATGGAGACAGTACAGAAATTCTCAGCTTTTGAAGATCACAAACTAGGAGAATATGTTAGACCATCAGTTTCAATAAAAATGGACCCCTCAGTGCAACCTCAGTATCTACGGAGCCGTCTAATACCACTGGCTCTGACAGACGACGTCAATCGAGAGATTACAAGGTTAGTTGAGGAAGGGATATACAAAGCAGTATCATTTTAAAAGTCAGCCACACCCCTAGTGAGTGTGCCAAAACGGGATGGATCCCTGTGGTTGTGCGAGAACTACTGGAGCACAGTTAATAAAGCACTATGTCCTGACAAATACCCTTTACCAACTGCCACTGAAGCTTTTGCATGCCTAACAGTCAGAACCATATTTTCTAAGCTTGACCTTGCACATGCTTATGCCCAAGTTCAAGTGGATGAATAATCTTATAAAATATTGACGGTTAATACGCCAAAAGGCTTGATGCAGGTGACAAGAAAGCCTTTTGGAATTAGTGCAGTACCTAGGATTTTTCAAAGGCTTATTGAAGGTATATTAGCAGGTATACCAGGTACAGCGGTACTCTTGGATGAAATAATTATATCAGGCTATGATAGAGAACAACATAATCCCAGAGTACAGGAAGTACAACAAAGATTGAGTGATGCAGGGTTGCGTATAAGGAAGGACAGTGCAGGTTTGGAGTTCCAACAATGACATTTTTAGATTTAAGGTAGACGCCCAAGGCATTCACCCCCTACAAGACAAGATTGAAGCCATACACAAAGCTCCAGCACCTAAGAATAAAACAGAACTTCAGGCTTTTTTTTAGGACTTCTCTCAATTTTAATGAGAGATTCCTGATGGACAAAGCTACTGTTTTGGAACCCCTGCACTGTCTTATAGATAAAGAAGAAACCTGGCAGGGACTCAAAACCACGAGAGTGCATTTAATAAGGAAAAGCCATTTTAACTTCAGACTTATTTCTGACGCATTATGATAGAAGTAGATCTTTTATACTATCTTGTGATGCATCTCCTTACGGGGTTGTAGCAGTCCTCTTCCATATTATGGACAATGGAATAGAAGCTCCGGTAGCGTTTGTATCAAGAACACTGTAACAAGCTGAGCATAACTATGCTAAAATCGATAAGAAAGCTTTAGCGGTTATATTTGATGTCAACAAGTTCCAGCAGTTTCTCTTGGGCCGATCTTTCACAATAGCCATAGATCACAAGACACGTCTAGGAATATTTCATCCTACCCGCCAGACTCCAAGTGCTATGACACCTCAGATGTTACGGTGGAGCTTAATGATAGGAGGTTATGCTTATAACCTTATTTATAGACCAGTGAAACATCATGGAAATGAAGATGGGCTTAGCAGACTTCCTTTGAACACTTCAGAAACTGTGAATATAGAACACAGGGTCATTTTTATGCTAGACATGGAAGACCTGTCTATCTCAGTGATAGAAATTACAAGGTAAACAATAAAGTATCCTGTGATGTGTAAGGTTAAAGAGTGGGTTTTACAGGGTTGGCATGAATAAGAGGTGGAGGAGGATTTCAAGCCCTACATCGCACGACACTCGGAAATATCTTTGTCACAAGATTACTTACTCTAGGGGTAGTATAGTGATATTGCCAAATAAACTCCACAAAAGGTTTCTCCTCGTGCTTCATGCTACACATCATGGTGTGGTGCAATCAAAAGCAGTAGCTCTCACTTATACATGGTGGCCTAAGATGGACGCAAACTTACAGGAAGTAATGGGAACTTGCCAAACCTGTCAAGAAAGCCAGAAAAATCCACCACAGGCCCCAGTACAGTCATGGATAGCACCAAAAAGCCAGTGGATTCGTCTACATATTGACATGGCAGGGCCGATAAAAGGCCATTTTTTAAAAATACTTGTGGATGCGAATTCTAAATGGTTTGAGGTCAGACAGATGAAGTCTACAACATCAACGAGAATAATAATGTAACTAAGATAAATTTTTGCTATACATGGGCTTCCAACATTTCTAGTAAGTGACAATGGCCGTAATTTTGTGTCTGAGGAGTTTGAACAGTTTCTTAGGCTCAATGGGATTAAGCATTTAACAACAGCACCATATCACCCTGCAAACAATGGGAAAGCAGAACATATGATTCAAACAGTTAAGAAACATTTGCGAAGAATGACAGGTGACAGACATAATAGGCTCGCAAGAATCCTCCTCATGTTTCGGACAACCCTCACTGGAACTACAGGCCAAAGTCCAGCCCAGCTTCTCATACATCGCCAACTTCGAACACGCTTGGATGTGCTACATCAAGATATACAAACAACAGGCTTTGCGGCACTCCTTCAAGATACGGAGAATATGCGAATCTTCACAGAAGGAGCAGCAGTTTGGCAAGGCAGTATGGAGTAAAGAGGCCTAAATTGATGCCAGCAATGGTCCCTGACGTGCTAGGAAGGAATATTTACCGTGTCAGTTTTATGGAAGGACTTGGACCAACAAGACACACATAGACCAACTTCGAAAACGTTACGAAAGAACACCTCAAGTAGAGGATGCCTCGGAGAGACCATCTTCACAAGTTAAACCAGCAAGATACCCAGTTAAAGACCTTGTGACACATCAGAGAGCAAGACCACTTCAACAACCACTACTACCACCTCTGGCAAGAGGAGACCACGAGCATAAACCAGTAAGAAACACCCAACCATAGGAACAGCAACCAACAGCACTGATGGACAACACAGATCAACAATCAACAACCCCAGACTCATGGCCTCTTCTGAGGCCACGGAGACAGTTGCGTACTCCTGTGTACTTGAGAGATTATATGTAGATATCTAGGAGGAGAGAAATGTAATATACTCTATAGTAGGTATGTGTATATGTTAAGTTTGTCAATCTGGACTGAGCTGACTATGATAGTCATAGCAGGAAGTGATGGAAAACACGTTCCGTTCTAAGACTTTATGTTTGTGCTTTTGGTGTTAACACGTGCGCGAGTTATTTGGTTCATGTACAAGACTAAATATGTGTATGTGTAAGGACACAACAAGTTGATATGTAGCAAATAAAATCTTAATTATATATACCTATTTAAATAAGTATCTTAATAATTTAAAGTCTACAAGCTATTCAAATTAAATCACCTTCCGTAAGTTTAACCTTTACTTTAAAATATCTTCACACACAAAAATCTAGGAAGTTATTCATAGCATTTTCGATAAAAAGTTTGACCCATAGTAAAGTCCTCGACAGTATGAACATATTAATATAGAGATAGATTTTGTTCACTACTACAATACTTTCTATTAATATGAGAAAGTAAAAATAACAACAAAAAGCCCCTAAAGTCAATTGTCAGTTTTAATTTATTTCGTTTGTGAACTCTTAAATAATAAAATAAAATAATTGTATTATTGAATTATCAAAGAGGTCAACAAAACTGTTCCAATAAAATATATTTTTCAGCTCCAATATAACGTATTTTAGAACTTCTAATCATGACGTAAATTCCAAAATATATATTAACAATTTTTATCTTACAATTTAGGTAATAAATAAACAAAAATCTTTCAGATATTTCATACTAAACTATTTTGAAATTTCATTTTTGTAAAACTTGTGCCATTTTTTTTTTTTTGCCTATTTGATACTTTACACACATACTATTATCTAGTAGTTATTCTAGAGACCGACAGTAGTTTATTATATTTGCAGATTATAATCATTTAATAAAACATAAATAAAATAAACCTTGTTAAATTGGTTCTAAACTTGACTTTTATGAAGTATTTTGGTCAAAATTAGTAAAAAATTGAAGATACAACAAAGAGAATATGTTTTATATCGGCATTAAAGTCATACTTACCCGCCTCGGTGGCCTAGTTAGATAACGTACTAGTTTCGTGTTGAGCTAAACTGCCGAGAACGGGGAGATCAAGGTTCGATTCTCAATCAGGTGAACTGGGGTGGGTTTTTCTAAATGGTTTTCCACTCTCCCTACACGAAATTGTGGATTCACTTCCCTTAAATTCAACTTTCTCAATTCCTAGCCCATTAAAGTAGTTAGTACTTAAGCGTATAACCCGAACAGGTAGTAAGACGCGGTGCTAGATAAATTTAAAAAAATAGTCATATTTATACTAATAATTAATAACAAGGTTCACCAATCGCAATAAACATAAGAAGGGAAGTCCTCTTCAACTAAACATAATTAGTTTCTAATTGAACCCTGTTATAAACTAATAATTCGTTACACACATTTTGAACACATATCAATAATGTGGATAATTATTAATAACAAATCCCTATGTTATCAAAATTATCTCTTCCAGATAAATAAAAACTAAATCATTGAACCCCCATGTCAAGATTAGATAATTAATTATACTAAAACCTGTTTGCGGGCATTATTAGTAAAATCATTTTATATAATAAATACATATTACTTTTGCTGTCAACATTGATATCTTTCATTTTACTATTAGTAATATTTTATAGGTATTTATAATATATATTAAAAGTGCAAATCTGCAGATAACATATCTTAACGTATGAAGGCGTAGAAGTAAACCTAGTAAACTTTACTAGATTTTAGATAAGCTCCTTCCTCTTAAATTTGGGTTGAAGTTATAAGATTACGAAATTCATACAAATAATCTTTGTCATGTGATTCATTGGAATTGAAACTACCTGCGTCATACGTAATCAAATTCAGCCATATTTAAGATATTAACAAAATTAACGTATCGTTATTTGTTCCTAAGCCAAAACTTGAAGATTATTCTAAATTCAACCCATGACATGGTTATAGCAAACAATATTCTACATGACCATTTTTTATAAATATTTTTTATCTATCGTTATTTACCAATGAAACATTACTATCTTTAAAAATGTATTGTAATTTTAATTTGTAGGTTTTTTTAAAAAAAAAGATCACGTCACTATCTACGAAATAAATAAATATGCTTATCACAACCACCACACGAGCTAATGTCAAGGAATCAGTATTTTTAACTTTACTAACAAAATAAAAATATGCTGAATTGATAGTGGATGACTCACACACACACACACACACACACACACACACACACACACACACACACACACACACACACACCACACTAATTTTGAAATGTGGTGCAAATGAAAGATTCTAGAACTATGTCCAGGGAAGAAACAATGGGAACACCTAGACGCAAATGGGAGGATAAAATAAGAATGGACTGTGAAATGAGGTAGATTGGATAAAACTAGCTCAATATGGGAATAAGTGGGCGTAATTTTGTAAGATTGGTAATGCACTTTCGAGTTTCTAGAACCATAGATAAGTAATCATTTCGCAAATATTAATAAATGTGTCAATAGGCAAGTGGCGTTACCCAGTGCAAGCCTATTTAGAATAGTTGGAAGTAATAGGGAATTTCAATTGAAGAGAGAGAACAAAAAAAGATGATTTAAAATACAGCAATCAATGAAAGTTGAACAATATTTATTAATTTTATATTAGGATTTTGATTGTGATATAAAACTACCGTTAATAAAATGCTTAAGAGAAGCTATATTTGCAATTTTTTATTAAATTCATCACCCACTTATTAAAAAAATAATAATTGTCATGAATCACAGTTTAGGAATAAATGGCTTAAATGCAAAGGTTACACTATAGATATAGGCTATTTATAAATACAGGTGCATTTATATATATATATTAATATTATATTATATGCTGGCGGCCGGGGTTCAATCCTCGGTCCCGGCACAGATTTATCTGATAACCAAACCCTTCCTTCACCTCTGACAAGACATCTTGTGAATGTGGAGAATGCCAGGCCTCCACCGTGGTTCGGATTCCACGTTTAACTGTAGGTCCTCCATTTCATCTCACAATCACCTTACCATTACACATTAGCGTAAGTGCGTATAACCCGACCGGATAGTAAGACGCGGTGCTAATAATAATAATAATAATAATAATAATAATAATATTATATTAGCCTAACTATTTTGAGCGTGACTTGACTGATAATATTCAAACATTTACATCACTTTTAAGAACACGCATATATTAAGGTTATGCTATGTGTACCCATTATAAACGCTCTATTTATTATTATGCCCAAATTTCCCAGATTTGTGGTTTTAATACCTCTATTGAATTTATAGTTGAAACCACTAATAGCTATTGTTTTGAAATCAATATATTTTCCGTTAGAGGAAATAAATAATAGATGTGTTTTGTTCTATAAGTATATATGCTAGATTTTAAAAGGTAAATTATTCATTTGTAGATAAAATGTTTTGATATATCACATATTATAATTACTATACAATTGATGGATAGGCTTACAATCAAAGCAGATAAATAGCCCATCAGTTTTTGGGCCTAGATTGCCCAATACCAGTAAGATTAGACTTCATACACATCATATTGCGATGTTTACTGATATTAGAAATAATTAAACTATATTATTTTCTACTGATATATTGCACTCTTTCTTACCTAGGATCCAATAAATTAGCTTCTTTATTTATTTATTTCTCAACAGCTCTAACATTTATCACGTTGCTTACAAGAGAATACACTTGTTTGAATAAATTATTATTAATTTCTAATTGAAACTACTGTGACGTTTTGAAAAAAAATATCCATTAAAAATTCTCTTATGAACCAGCAGTTAAATGGGCAATGGAACTTAAAAAGTTCTTTTCAGAATTTCCATTTAACTAGCAGATTTAATTATACAATCATATTTTGAGCTAGTTGAACCATTTATGCCTAAACTGCTCAAAATGTTAATATAAACAAGTTTAAAATTTGCATACTAACTATATAAATATATAACTAACTAAATAAAAAACTAAATAGCTAACTAAAAACTAGCAAAACAACCAACTAACTATCTAACTAACTAACTAGCTAATTAACTAACTAACAAAACATCAAAACAACTAACTAAATAACCTACTAACTAACTAAATGAAATTTTTTTTTACTAAAACTAACTAAATGACCAATCAACTAGTTTAATAACTAACTTACTAACTAACTAACAAATTTAATAATTAACAATCTAAGTAACTAGCTAACTGATTAAATAAATTAGGAATTAAATAATTTACTGATTAAATAACTAACTAAATATATAATTAACATAATCACTATTGAACTACCCAGCTAGATAGCTAACAAACTAGCTATCCAACTAACTAACTAACTCATTAACTAACTATTTAACTAACAAACTAACTATATACATAGCTAATTTATCATTTAACTAAATAATATCTTGCAAGCTAGCTAGCCAACCAACTAACTAAATTAACAATAATAATTTGCTAGCTATCTAGCTAGTTGACTAACTGGTTATCTGGCTGTTTAACTAACTAACTAGCAAGCCAGCCAGCAAACCAACTAACCAATCAAGTAGCCAACTAATTAACTAATTTACTAATTAATTAACTAACCAACCAAATAAATAGCTTATTATCTTACTATCTAGCTCTCTAGCTGGCCAGCTATCAAACCAACTAACTAATTAACCAACTAACTAACTAAATATCTAGCTAACTGACCTACTAGATTTATATCTAGTTAACTAACCAATCAACTTACTAACTAACTAGCTATTTCAGATATGATATAACATTTCTCTCTAAAGTTATTTTACTATACATCTTGTGAATGTGAGGAATGCCAGGCCTCCACCGTGGTTCGTATTCCACGTTAAACTGTAGGTCCTTCATTTCATCTCACAATCACCCTACCATTACACATTAGCGTAAGTGCGTATAACCCGAACGGGTAGTAAGACGCGGTGCTAATAATAATAATAATAATAATAATAATAATAATAATAATAATAATAATAATAATATTTTACTATATAAATAAAAATCTTTAATTTGAAATTTATTTTTATAAAACTAATTGGGTCCGAGCTATAAATAAATATATAATATATTATTTTATTCTGGTCTTTTAAATATTAAATTAATGCTTATGCTCTTTGGTGACAATGATATTCTTCTTTTCTCAACGTTTCTCTAAGTTTGTATTTTATTTCACCTGTGCTCTTTGGTGGAGTGTCTTTGCAACAATGTATAATTATTGTGTTTTCGCAGTAGCGTATTCTCCGGGTATGCTAGTTCTGCACCACATACCCATTATGATATGGACTTATTTTTTTGTTTAATTCAATGCTGTCTGTGTGAACTGTGTAAACACAAATGTTTAAATTATTAATAAATATACATGTAATGAATTATTAATTTTAAAACTAATATTGGTTCATATTACAAGAATACTGTGTTTTAAGTAATTCTTCTTCCAAAAGGTTCTACTTAGCACAATAGGAAACCCAGGGCTTGCTACTTGAAAAACGCAAGGCAAGCTAGGGAGGCTCTAATGACCTTGCCCAATATCTAAGGGGGTTGCAACACATTCCTTTCCACTCGCCCACTAGTAATTGGTCAATGAGTTCGGTATTTTACACCCCAGGTCATGCTGTTCATGTGAAGCAAGCTAAGCATTGTTCCAAATATTGAAAGAAGATTCAAGATCACAATGTTTATTTATTAAGCTAATTTGGTGTAGTTTAAGTAAAAATACATAAAAAAATATATAAAAATAATTGTAAAATAATAGTCGGTAAACGTAACAAGATTTAAATTATAAACTAATTAAATACATTTATTTATGTTTAGGTGTTCTAGTCACATGTATTATAATGTATTTGGCAAACACTGTGGTAAAGTATATTATTTGTGTTCTTTGATAAGCTATGATGCTATTTTTTCCAAAATATTCTTGTAACAAAGTCTATTAGTTGATATTTGATAAATTCTGCGTTGGTTTTTGCACGAAATTTGTACAAGGTAATATTTTTTGTCATATATTTATTTTATTTTAATTTATTAGTTGCCATGATTGCTCTGTGATTGCAATAGTTAGCTGAGAGTAATACAACGAGAAACTATCAAAAAATGGGCAGCCAGACGATGAACGTTTTAATTTGATATAGTTTTGGTGCTGCTAACCGGGCGAAGAACGGGTCCAACTGCTTATTTTAACATAAAAGAAAGTATTTGCAACGTACTATTTATTTATATTATCAGTGTAGCCTAATTATTTTTCTATAATAAATTACGTCCACTAAAAAATATTTTTTATTTATTATTTTATTTTATTATAGTTTAATTCGTTATGTAGCTCCTTATACAACAAAATTCCCAAGCCTGCCTTAAACCACTCAGCCAGCTAAGACTAACTTTCAGGCGACAAGGAGGTCGAGGCTCGAATTACAATCAGGTATACTGAGGGTGTTTTTGATAAATTATTTTATTTTCTTCCTCCAAGTAATTGCGGGCACATTTAGTTTTAAATTTTAAGTTCCTTTCACTAATCCCACTAGCGTAAATAAAATATGTGAAGGACCCAAACGGGTCATAAGACGTGCTAAATACCCATTCTCCAATCCCTCATTCTCCCCCCCCCTCCCCCCACAACCAAATAAAATAAAACAACGTGGTTTAAACAAACTTTAGTAGTAGTATATGTTAAAAGTGTTGAAATAATTTTTACCTTGTGAGAACTCAGACAGCACGTACACCGCACAAACACAAGCAGCTAATGAAATGAGAACAGTGTAGACTGGTGTGAAGGCGACAAGATAAGGCTGTAAGTAAAACAGGAGATAATTACTGATAACAAAACTATTCCCGGTACTCCCACTCTATTAGCTTTGTTTTGTTAGATGACTTTAAAAGGACTACAATTTTTTTTTAAGCCATCTAAAAGTATTACATGTGTACACGACGTCAATCATTACAGTTCACGAGTTATGATCGGGCAAACTTGCCATCTTATGCTATTTGCGTATCAATGTAGAGGTAAATTAATTAATATATGGGGCTGAAACTTACTGTAACTAGACATTCATATGAGATGTACACAAATAAATTGACAACATCAATATTATAATTATTAATATTAATAATTTAATATTATAATAATTTTTGATTTTATTTTTATTATTAATAGTAATGTATATTATAAAATATCATATATATTGATAATTAATTTAGTTAGTTTTCCTAAATTGTTTTCCATTCATCCTCCACGTATATGGGGGTGCATTTCCCCTTAATTAAACCTTCCTTATCCTTAACACACTAGCGTAATTATTATAGATGCATACAACTCCACGTATATGAGGCACACTTCCCCTGAATTAAGCCTTCCTTATCCTTAATACTCTAGCGTAATTATTATAGATGCATACAGCCCAAATAGGTAGTAGGACGTTGTGCTGATAAAAATAGTATGCAGCTTGATCAACTGAAATGATATATTTATCGTTTTCAAACATTGTCTATTTTCAGTAAAAACTGGACCATATGTTCTGTATGACTGTATAGTTGTCATCTTACGAAACAAAGGGGGGAGTTGCACGCGTGTGTCACGTCAGGCGTGTGAAACGTCACATGCAGTTTTGGAGTTCGTCGGTCGGTCCACATGTCCGCACGCAAACTTTCCCCAAGCCACTCTATGTTGTATATTATTGTATTTATACTATTCTGACGTGTCTCTCGCGGCGTTTTATACGATATTATAGATTAAACCTCATATCATAAAATCCATGGGTTAGCACAAATTACACACCCACCTGTAATCCATACGACATTTTTTTTTTACCACCAGGAGAATCATTCAATATCGTTTAAAAAAACTTTCTCCTACTAACTCCATACACGAAGTTCACTCTGTGATCATATTATTTATTTTTCCCGTCATGTTTCCCAATCTGTTTGAGTTATACACACACATTTTTTTTCTGAAATGTGGTAGCAACAAAGGAGGTATAATCTAGAGTAAATTTAAACCATATTTGCATGTAGGATGAATGGAAAACCGTCTAGGAAGAACCACCCTCAATACACCCTGCCAAAACTCGAGCTCATCAAACCCGCCTCGGTGGCGTAGTTGGCTAGCGCGCTTGTCGTGTTGAGCTCGACTGCTGATTACGGGGAGATCGAGGTTCGAATCTCGGTCGGGTGAACTGATGGTGGTTTTTCCTAAATGGTTTTCCACTCTCCCTTCACGCAAATGTGGGTTCACTTCCTCTAATTCAACCTTTCCAATTCCTAATCCATTAGATTAATTAGTACTTAAAGCGTATAACCCGAACGGGTGGTAAGACGTGGTGCTAAATATTATTAATATTATTCGAGCTCATCAACTTGAGTATGATTAAAAATAGTGTAGAAAGTAATAAATGCTATTACCATTTAAAATAAAGCACAGATTCTACACATATCTTATTGCATACAAATGTTATGTTTGGGTCACTGGTTTTTTTTTTTTTACTTTATCAACCCCTAGAAGAAAAGAAATATTGTGGCCTTCAAAAAATTTGAATTCAACATGCTGATGGAAGTTGAATTTTCATGACACCCTAAACCAGAAAAAGTGGTTGTTGCAATCCCTTCCGTCTGTATATCCATCTATCTATGTGCCTCTTTTTTTGGCCTAAAACTGAAAAAATTTGGCTGTTTGGGCTAAAGCTTGGTGCCTAGGAATTTCATAAGGATCTCCAGGGGTTAATTTTTAAATTAACTTTACAAACCAAATATTGAGGATAGTTTACTAAAGACAGAAAAGAAAAAAAAACATTTTATTGATATACGCTCCGACATTTTTTCATTAGATTTGTATCCAGGCACGCTTTAAAATTACAAAAAAAATTGGAATGTCTCATTTTTCCGGTGTAATGACTTTGGTTGTACTTTTCATAAGTAGATACATCCAAATTGTATGATATACACAACTCTAAGAGATACGAAATAACTTATCACTCCAATGTTATAGTCGTATTAAATATTTTTTTAAATATATGTATATTAAACCAGTAGACTACTAACCCGCTTCGGTGGCCACGTGGACCAACGTGCTACTACTTTCATGCTAAACTAGACTACTGGAGATGGGGATATCGGGTTTGGATACCAGTCCGGTGCACTGAGGGGGTTTTTCCTTAAATGGTTTTCCACTCTCCACCACGCTAATGCAGATGCATTTCCTCTCAATTAAACCTTCCTAATCCCTAACCTATTAGTGTAACTGGTACATAGGCCTATAAACCGAACGGGTAGTAAGATGCGGTGTAAAAAAATAGTTTCCTAGCTATAAGCAAATATTCTTAAGTGATGATGTGAGAAATGGGGATTTGAACATTTACAGAACTGATCTATTCAGTGAACCTTAAAGTCTTTATAAATTTCAAAATGGAGGGCCGGCAAATTTAATAAAATAAAAGAAAGCATTAACTTATTCTTGGTGAGATAGAAATTGAAATTTTGAATAATGGACTAAAAATAAACTAAGATTGAGCAGATACCAAAATTAAAAGATTATAGAAAAGAGGCTAAATTAGTGTACCGATTACATACTCTCCCTGAAGACATTGGAAATGTAAAAGGGTTCGTCAAGTACACTCACAATGTGTACTGCCCCAAACAAATCCAAATAAAAATTCATACTTCATGGGGGCCACTACCAAAAATTATTGCAAACAACTAACAATTATAAAAAATTATCTACAATAACATTGTTAGTGATAGCAAAATTACGTGAAATATTTTACAAATACAAAAGAAGTATAATCAAAAAGTCTTCACCTGCACAGGAAGTTATTCATATTTCAAAGAAGAATTTAAAAACTACCCCAGAACAACTTTATCAATAAAAAAACTACGCACTATTAACAAATATATATATCTAATGAAATTACGACTACGGTTTTAGTTTAATTTACAAAAACAAACTAATCGATACCAATAAACAATAATGTGTATAGTAGCTTATGTCCACGAAAATTAAATACCGACAAAATTTTTATATTTAATATAAATACTACAAAAATGTTAATTTTCTAGTATCTTGAAACTTATATCCACAATCCTTAATAAATACAAAAAATGTCTAGGCTAATCAACAAATCTACATACAAGTATGTAACACAACAAATCAAAACTATTTTTGTCAGGGATGGTTTGTAAATACTTCACGGCCCTTTTTCTAGACTATTAAACTAAATACTTTGGAACACTTGATTTCAAAGAAATTTAGCCTATATTTATCGATTATTATATATTTCTTTAAAATTTGATCATCACACAAATTATAGTTGATAACATTCAAACATTATATTAATAATATAAAATTAAGAATAAAATTAATTTATTTTTAAATATTTAAATATCATAATTTATCGTTAAGCGGTTAATCAACGTGTAAACATTTAACTTAAAATATGTATTCATTCTATTAGAGCATAGCTACATTTTTAAATTATATAATATAATGAAATGGCAATATCCAACATAAAGTATAAATGAAGTCCTTGTGTAGGCTACTTTTCGCTGTTACATAACAAAAGGTATTACATAGGTATATAAGTGCCTTTAAAATTATTATTATTATTATTAGCACCGCGTCTTACTACCCGTTCGGGTTATACGTACTTATACTAATGTGTAGTGGTAGGGTGATTGTGAGATGAAATGGAGGACCTACAGTTTAACGTGGAATCCGAACCACGGTGGAGGCCTGGCATTCCCCACATTCACAAGATGTCTTGTCAGAGGTGAAGGAAGGGTTTGGTAATCAGATAAATCTTTGCCGGAACCGAGGATTGAACCCCGGACGCCAGCATAGAAGTCTGACACGTTATCCCTAGACCGCCAGACGCTTGGTTTCGAATCTCGTCTGGATGTACTAAATGTTTTATCGTCAAGACGATTGACCCTTTTCATTTGGCGTGTAAATGCAGAGCCACGGGAACAAACAGCTATCTTCAAGAATTTTTATTGTTTTTCAATTTTATTTTCGGAAATGGTTTGTTCCTGAATAAAATTATGTTGATTAGGTTATACTTGTTATATACACATCCCCTCTATAATTTTAACAGTGATCAAATATCGATAAAATTGACATTATTCAATAGAAAGCTGTCGGCTTCATATCAAAAAATAAGAAAATGTAACAAATAATAAACATCGATACATTATTTTAGAAGGGGTGTTGACAATATTAACATTAAAATTTCACTCGTTCTCGAGAAAACTGATATTTCCAAACGTATGACTTATCCGCAAAACCTTTCCGGTAGCTAGCGCCATCTACGGTTTCCGTGATCCATCTGTTCTTGTTGGCGCGGAAGGATACTTTGGTCGGTTGTGAAGCCACGCCATTCCTTTCGCCCTCCCGCCCACCATCCCACAAAATAGGTGTTAGACTTGCACTCGACAGGGTCAAGGACCTTAATGATTTTTCACTATTCCTCCACTTTAATGAGAGTTCTTTTCCTCTACATTTTACCGTCCTCATCCCTACACTACTAGATTAATTAAAATACATATAGCATTAACGCTTATTCAAAAGTGGGGGATTTCTTAAAAATATGGCTAACTCCAAATTACTCAAACCTCGCGTGATTTGGTACAATATGTGGTCTAAAATACATCCCAACAGCGATTAAAGACGAGGTCTCTCAAAGGTAGTTGATAATCTTCTGAATTTCACTCCTAGATGTCAGTATGACTCGTAAATTATTCTTTCTCTGTTTGAATAGATATATTTAGACATTGAATTGGTGCTTTTATGGGCCTATATTGATCTTACAACTTCCTTTTGTAGTCTTAGTGGCTATCCACCGGCTTGTAAACATTTCCCCCTTAGAGGTAGACCACACTCCGGTCACCAAAGGCAAATAGCATAAACTGGTTCTGTGATTTGGCCCATATGCTGTTGCACAATCGGGTGAGATAAATCATTTCAAAGAACTGTGCGTCTGATAGGTTAGTTTGCTAATAACAATGAATTTCAAGAAAAATTACATATCGAGGACTTTTTTGTGTGCACCCTGCCTTACTAGCCGTCCAGGGTGTGTGCTTAATGATAAACTATGATATATTAAATATTAACTAGCTTCCAACCAATCATGTTTATTTATATTATGTTATTAAGTCTTACTCGTTCAGGATAACCTCACATGTACTAAACCCACTTATGTGTAAGCTTTTAGGAAGGTTTAATTTACAGGAAATATACCTGAATTGGTGTGGACGGATTATAAAATAATATTTAGTATAACCAACTTTAAATACTTCTGACAAAGATTCAAACCTCGATCTCTTCATTACTGGCAGTTCAATATATTATGAAAGTATGCATCCACCGAAGAGAGCAGACATTGAATTAATTAATTAATTTCGAAATAGGTAATTTTCATCCTAGGCCGTTATAATCAATACTTTTATACAGATTTGATGGCTTTATATAAATTCCTTGAAATAATAGGGTAGGTGTGAAATTAAGAATGGAATCAAGCATTTTAAAATATAATTTATTTATTATATAATGTTAAGTTATCAACATTTTATTTATAATTCTGGTATGTATAAGTAGAGAAAATATAATTATTAAATCAATGTTTAAAAATATCAAATCTCTTTGGTGTACTGAGGCCAGTTTTCTTTAAAAACTTTCCCATTTTTCCTCCATGTAGGTAAATTTATTCATAAATTCGACCTCCTTCATATCCAGTAAATTTTCATAACTAATATGCATATAACTGGACGGCTAGTAAGACACGATTTGAAAGATGAAATAGGTTGTCTATAAATTATTCACCCTATTATAAGTCTTAATAAATTCAGTATTTTATGAGTTAACTCTAAACGGTTTGCGGTATTTATTAATGAAGTAAAGAAATAAAAGTCTCTAGTGGATTTGTTAACTATCGCAAGACATTTAAAGATATCTTATATAATGAAGATTTTATTAAAGCTTTTATTGGGATACGTAATTTAATGGAAACACTCTTTGATAAAGTTAATTCATCAACGAAATAATCCTAGCTATGTCAACGACGTCTTTTTCAGAGAAAGCCGCCATATCGAAGAGAGCAGAGCACCAAACTGATGTGGCGACGACATCGATGGAGGTAGGGGAAGTGGTGAAATCTGCCACCAGGCGCGCCCTCTACTGGTTGTCCCAGCAACGTCATGACGACTGGGGTTGGGGCGGCGATACGGCCAGAGCGATCCTTACATTCGTTTTGATTGATTCCTCTTGGTTCAGTCGTCAGAACCTCGAGAGTCAGTTAGCAACAAAACAAATGGAGCTAGAAATCGTACTGCAGTTATGGAGGTGCTTTTTAAATTATAGAATTCAATTTTATTTTTATACATTACATGGTTTTGTTAGTATTCATGAATAATCATGAGTTGCGTAGTTACTGATAAAATATGAATCGTACAATTAATTAGATTACCCATAAATCACGACTATATCTCTAATATCTCCTTTTAATAAATGTTATTTAATATATTTATATGTGTGTATAGTTTATAACAACATATCTTTATTGTATTTTCTTTTTGTTATTTGCTTGTGCCAGAAATCTACACAAAACTATATTATACAAAAATACATATAAATACGAACCATTTGATTTCAAATTGCATTATATTTTATTTTCACAAGAACTGGATAACAACTTAAATAGGTCTTATTATTTCTTGAGTATTTAATTATTATAATATTAGTCATAATTTCTTACACTATGGTGGCAAAAATTTGAGATTTTTTGCTTAATCCATATAAAAGTGGTGAAAATCTAATTAATTATTTAGATAGGCTTACATAACATGCAGTAAGTTATTTATTAAAGTTATGACTCTTCAGCCAAAAGTTTAGTGACTATGTTGAATATAATTTAAAACTGACCTAAAATATACATGTTATAATTAAATAATATGATTATTGCTTTTCGCCGTTTCTCACTACCCATTCGTGTCATACGTATATACATTAATTACACTAGTGTGCTAGGGATGGATGAGAATATAATTAAGAGAAAATTTGCTTTGATGGAGAAAGAGAGAATTTAGAAAAAAGCCCAATCATTTTATCAGAATGAGTTTTGAGACCCTAACTTCCACCGTCACCCCCAAAACAGGAGTGGGGATTTGAGTCCTGATCCTCTAGTTCCACCACAAAAACTGGACTGGGAGTTCTAGTCCCGACTTTCCAGTGTCTTCACAAAAACTGTTGGAGTCCTGATCGTCCAGAATTACCACAACAACTATTAGTTCATAATAATAATGAAATAAATATGCATATATACATATATATTATTATTATTAGCCCGCGTCTTACTACCCGTTCGGGTTATACGCACTTACACTAATGTGTAATGGTAGGGTGATTGTGAGATGAAATGAAGGACCTACAGTTTAACGTGGGATCCGAACCACGGTGGAGGCCTGGCATTCCCCACATTCACAAGATGTCTTGTCAGAGGTGAAGGAAGGGTTTGGTAATCAGATAAATCTGTGCCGGGACCGGGGATTGAACCCCGGCCGCCAGCAGAGAAGTCTGACACCTTACCCCTAGTCCGCCAGGTCACCTACTATATATATATATAATTGCAGGAAGTTTAATTAAAATATTCTAGTTTTATTTCAGTACTAGAATTTTAAATAATGGACCAATAGAATGTTAGAATATTTGTAATCAATATCCTTGAGTAAAATACTATTTATTTAAGAGTGCAAGAAAAACCATTAAACAAGTCAGCGAGGGGAAAATTTAATTCCTTAATCGGCAATTTTCAAAATCTTAACGAGTATCAGTGGCACATGAACAGAAGGTATATGGATATACTGTTCACGTCTAGATTTTTATTAGTGGGTACATAGTGCCAACTGTATCCATCCCAGATTATTATATTAGATTAATTCATATTGCTTGAAGATGAATTATTTTATAATTGTAATCTGTGACGAACTTGCTAAAGATGTTTCCGTTGTTTTTGCCCTGTCCTGGAGTTTCCTGTACAAAGTGAACCGGTGAAAACTCTGCTCTTTATTTAGAAAGCAAGGAACAAAGTTGGCAGCGATCCACCTCATGTTAAATTACTACGTGAGAATGTGTCGGAATGAATCGGAATATAGGCCAATGATGGCAACAAGGTTAAACGTTCATCTATGGTACTAGTCAAAGTTCTGATCAACATTTTCATCTATTCTTCTGGTTAGAGAACGAACCGGAACGTTTGGAATCCTTAATTTGACGATTCCCCAAGTAAAATTCACAAGAACCACTAAAAAGTCTGGATTATTCCAATAACGTCATTACCTAATTATTTTTAAAGCCATTCATAGGTCCCCGGAACAATATTTATAAGTTTGACGCAAAACTTTACCAATAATCCTTCAAATCTGCAATTTCTCTTCTTGAAAAAATATATATGAGGACAACGCTAACATTTGTGCACAAAAAAGCTAACTAAAAAAATATATATCTATTAACCTAATAGTTGTCACAGTAATTAATCAAATTGATGATTTTTAGCGCTACCTACACACCCAAATCCATACTACATTCAGTTAGTGCTACATGCGACCAGCTAGGTAAGCTTTGGATCGCACCGAGTGAATATAGATTTAGCATAAAACTCTTCACCCCTCTATACCCCTTAAAAACACAGATTAAAAATCGAGATTTCTTTTGATTAAATGCCTATGATATATTTGAAATTTTGAAAAACATAAATCCATAATGTATGTTACACAAATTTTATATATATATATATAATGTATGTTACACAAATTATATAATTATAATGTATGTTACACAAATTATATATATATATCATTAGAGATAGGCAAGTTTAATTTAAATTATAAAGTTAATACTATCCCGGCCAGTGATAAAATTGTTGTTTAAAGTTAATTTATTATTGTCCTTTTACAATCTCCTACAGAGTTGAGATATTACTAATGAAAAAAATGATTTTACCTAGTTCGTTACAAACTTAACTCTGACATTACAGGAACATTTTATATATTATGTATAATACAAATAACTTTAATATGGATTATTTAATAATTGATGTATAAAAGTGTTTTTAATTCAAAATATATGAAGCAAGCTTGTAAATAATATTAAATTTTATAAACATAGTTTAGTGATATATAAGTAAATACAGTAGATGGATTTTTTTCTCATGACATTTTATACATCCATATACTTTCTTCACAAATTTTGATTATTTTTTTTTGCAATGGCCATTTAATAACTAGTACACATTTTATTATTTATAATATAAAACGTACATTAACTGTTTGTTATAGAGCAATGTGTAACAAGATACTTGAAATTATTTCCTTAATTAACAATAATGGCTGGATTACTGCATATTTATTCTAAAATAGTAGCTATAATATATATAAATTGATACGTTGTAAAATTGAACCTAGTAAAGATTTAACGGACTTTAGTGGTTTAAGCCAAAGGTATGAAAAGGCTTTCAAACTTGTTGTAATAGATCTTGTTATACTTTTATCAACGTAATTTGTCTATTAGAGAGTCAATTATATATAAGATGTTATAAAAAAATTATATATTTATATAACAAAACCGCCTCACATATTCGCAATCTCTGAATTATTTTTATCAATAGTCAAATACCCGCGTTGGTGGCGTAGCTAGCTAACGCGCTAGTTTGGTGTTGAGATATACTGCCGAGGATTGGGAGATCAAGGTTAGAATCTCGCTCGTGTGAACTGGGAGTGGTTTTCCCTATATGGTTTTCCACTCTCCCTCCACGTGAATGTGGGTTCACTTTCTCTACATTCAACCTCCACAATTCTTAACCCATTAGTGTAAATAATACTTAAGCGTATTACCCGAACGGACAGCAAGACGCGGTACTAAGTAGATAGTCAGGCTTTGGAAATACAAGGTATGGCCGTATCTAAGAAGTAATATATGTATGTCAGAGAGGATTTAAATATTTTTTTTAATGTGGATATCTACAATATCCAAAAATGCTATGCAACGCGTATCCATTAGATGGAATTTTTACTTGAGATAATTTTTAATTAAGCTAGCGAGACCAGTTTGAACAATTTGGAATTGAAGACAAAGTTATAACACAGTAAAATTAAAATATTGTACTATTGTTTTCAATCCCTTTCAAAGAGATATTAATCTACTTTTAAAATTACTGACCTAACTCTACCAAAAGGAATGTTACATTTTGCTAAAGAAACATGCTTAACTAAACATTCCCAGATACATACCTGTGTAACAAATTATTATTTATTATATATTAACATATATTTACCCCTAATAATGTATGAATCAAATGTACAAATCTATTATTTCTGCTTTTGGTGATGATTACTCCATCTAGATATCATAATATGAAAATAGAAAAATTACACCTGGACACGGGAATCGAACCCGGGACCTTTGTCTTAGTACGCCAATGCTCTTCGGCACGTCCATCATGGATTCTGCCTTAAAATATGAGTGATAAATGACCATGGGCATGGAAAGAATCTTCGATAGCTCAGCGATAAGAGCATTGGCGTATTAAGCCAAAAGTGCCGGGTTCGATTCCCGTGTCCAGGTGTCATTTTTCAATTTTTCAAAACATAATAATGTGTATCCTGCATTTTGCTTAACACTTTAATATGTTGACGGTATTAAATTTGATTGACGTTTTAAAATCGGTCCTAGGCTTTCCATGCTATATAATATTTTTTTTTTTCAGACATCATGAGCTGCCAATTACTTCTGCTAGTTTAGCTCATTACTCATTAGCTTTAAATGCTATTTGCCAAGATCCACGCCAATTTCACAGCCACGATTTAATTGGTGAGTTTTAATATTATTATGCTATTTAAGTAATTATATAATTATAATATTTATTATGTGAATGTTTATTTAAATCTAGTGGTATATTAGTTATCAGCATACTACGTCTACTCTAATATGGTGCCGTCTTACCTTGACTGACTTAATTAAGCTACACCATAGTATAACCAGACAAGGTGAGTTTGCTATATTTTAGGGTAAAAAGAGACTATAACTAAGAAAATTATTATTTTATTGTTATAACGGGTAATTAATTTAATTAGCGAGACATTTTCTGAATCAAATTATTTTACAAGCATACAACACTCATTTTAATTTATTTAAGATATTTAACGTGTACGTTCTGAACCAACTGATTATATTAGTACACGGCCTATAGATTATCTTAAATCTATGACATATACAACACGAACACCAGGCACCCAGCCATCAATTCATAACTGAGAAAGGGTAAACCCACATTTCATCAATGATAAAAGTTTTCGGCCATGACGGGAATTGAACCTGGGATGCTTAACTCTGTACACAGAAACGATACTGAATGAGCTAAGGTGTCGGACTACAGCTTAAAACTACCTTAGCTCCATCAAACACAGCACCCTGTCCCCAGACCATTAACTCATAACTCATAACACATCACTAGTAAGTTTGATTCAAAATAAAATCATTATAATAAAAATACCAACTGTTACCACAAAAATACTTTTTGATATATTCGTATATTTATTTTTATTTAAAATCTCAAACTATTTTATGGAAATTCTAGATTAGTTTAAATCGAGGATTGTAAAATAAAAACACATTCAATGTTATTTGCTATATTAGGCTACCCTATATTATTAATGGTAAAGAACTAACAGATTAAGGAGTACTCTAGAGGAAGCTATCACAGGGAAAAGGGTGGTGGACAAGAACCATCGTTAAAGAAATGCACCTTTATATACTGGGTCACCATTCGGTACACAATTAATCAAGTTTACCTTTGATACCCACCTCGGTGGCGTAGTTGGCTAACGCGCTTGTCGTGTTGAGCCTGACTGCTGAGGACGGGGAGAACGAGGTTCGAATCTGGGTCGGGTGAACTGGGGGTAGTTTTTCCTAAATGGTTTTCCACTCTCCCTCCACGCAAATGCGGGTTCACTTCCTCTAATTCAACCTTCCCAATTCCTAATCCCTTAGCGTAATTAGTACTCAAAGCGTATAACCCAAACGGGTAGTAAGACGCGGTGCTAAATATTATTATTATTATTTACCTTTGATATTCATGTTAGTAAATCCATTATCTGCATGTAACCTGAACAGTTAGTAGGACGCAGTGGTAAAAAAAATATATGCCTCTTATCATCGATATTTCAAAAAAAATAATATTTTTTTAAATTTTCTAACCCATTTTGTTTATATATTTTAAATTAAATTGTCTTTAATAATCTGAGATATTAGCTTGTTTACCCACAATACAGCCTGGTAATATATTTAATTTTTAATCGTAACCAAAAATAATATTTGGAGGGATTCGGCGTCCACCATATTTATCATTTCACCCTCTTCTGCTGTTGAATGGTCTTGAAATGGGCTAGACTACCGTGTAATGAGCATGTTTTCTCCTAAATCATTTCCTACCCTCACTCAACGTAAATTCGGGTACACTTCCTGTAAATTCAACCGTTCTTATGCCTAGCCCATTAGCGTAATTAGTCCATATGCGTATAGCTATAACGGGTAGCAAGACCCGGTGACTAAAAAAAAATCCCAAGCTTTAAATAACAGGACGCTAAACGCTTGGGAAATATAGAGGTAGTTAAAAAGAGATTATGTGTCCCACAAAATGGACAATTTTCTCAAGGTAATTAACAAGAAGGAAATATATTTTTATTTTTTCTTAATTACTGGCATAAAACTAGCATTTAATTAATACTAACAGTCCTCAACTTTCAATTTATATTAGAGTATTCAAGGCACTGATAGCAAAAACTGACACTTAGTAAACAAATACCATAATTATTGATAGTAATTACTTTCTTCTTTGAAATAAGTTATATCTATGAATAATTTGTTCCAGGAATATTCTAGCGTAGGATGTGATAAATATTAATTTGTTCAGGGGATCTTTGAAATTATGAGTATCTATGAAATGATAAGATATCAGTAATAATTTGTTTAAGGATCACTCCAGTATCGTGAGCCTCTACTAAATGACGTGTAACGAGTAATAATTCGTACTGAGTCCCCATGAATCGTGAAAAACCATAAGACATTTTAACTAGTCAATGTATTTTCCAATAACACTCCTGAATCATGAGCCTCAATGGTATAATCAATAATTATGAACGTTTGTGTGAAATAGGTTGTAATTAATAACTATTAGTTCTAGGAATATTCCAGCATCTTGACTTTCTAAGACACGCTAACATTATGAGTCTAAATAATACACTCAAGCATATTGAATATCTAAAGTACAGTACACTCTAATATTTTGAGCCTCAATAGTACAATCCAGAATAATGAATATCTAATGTACATTCTAACATTATGAGTCTAAATAATACAGTCCAGCATATTGAGTATCTAAGGTACATTCCAACATTATGTGCCTCATTAATACACTCCAGCATATTGAGTATCTAAGTTACGCTTCAATATTATGAGCTTTAATAATAGATTCCAGCATATTGAGTATCTAAGGTACACTCAAACATTACACCCATCATTGTTTTCAGTCTGTTCCTGGGTCATTTTTTTTATTAAAGCTATATATTTTCAACTAACTGATTTCTAGGCCTGTCGTAGCTTCATATGCCATATGATCTAACTTAATACTAGGACAGGCATAACATCCAGTCTCAGGCCGTTAATTCATCACTCAAAAAGTGTAAACCCTCATTTCACTAATTATAAATTTTTCGATGATGCCAGAAATCGAACCCGGGAACCTTAGTTCAGTAGATAGACACGCTACTGACTGAGCCGATGTTTCGGATACACTCAAATATTATGAATTTTACTAACACATTGGTGACCTGGTGGTCTAGGGGTAAGGTGTCAGACTTCTATGCTGGCGGCCGGGGTTCAATCCTCGGTCCCGGCAAAGATTTATCTGATTATCAAACTCTTCCTTCACCTCTGACAAGACATCTTGTGAATGTGGGGAATGCCAGGCCTCCACCGTGGTTCGGATTCCACGTTAAACTGTAGGTCCTCCATTTCATCTCACAACCAACCTACCATTACACATTAGCGTAAGTGCGTATAACCCGAACGGGTAGTAAGACGCGGAGTTAATAATAATAATAATACTAACACATTCCAGAATAATAAAAATATATTAAATAGGTTATATTTATCAATAATATTTTTTTTCCAGGTACACTCCAGCATCATGAACCTGAATTGGACGTGGTGTTTGCTTTGTCCAACCTCGCCGTCTGCAGTTCTGGGGCACATGTTAGGAAGAGACAGATTCGTCGATTATTAGATATATCGGACAATGTCAAGGATCACAACGTTGGTAAATACATTAGGATCCTTCATTATTTCAATATAACTATACTCATGAATTATATTTTAGACTAAGCCTAACGTTTCCTGGCAAACATTTTTCTTGGACGTGCGAAAAATGAGAGTTTAATATGCCAATGTAAAGCAGATAATTTTTAATTTCACGCTATCTTACAGGTAGAGAAAGTATTGTGACCGTCAAAAGAATATAAACTTGATAATTTGATGAATCTCGACGTTTCATGACCCCCAGAATCGGAAAAAGTTATTTTACATTTCCGTCTGTCCGTCTGTCTGTTTGAACCTCGGACTAGGGTCTAAACTATTTTACCGATCGGGCTAAAACTGGGTATCTAGGGTTTTCATAAGGTTTCCCAAGTGATTTTTGTAATTAGATAACTGACCCTAAAATTAAATACAGTTTACAGAAGGCAAAAATAGAACAAAATCGTTTTTCTCAAAATTTGGTATAAAGATTTTGATTAAATATAATTTCTAAACATTGATCAATTTTATAAGCAAAAGGGCTACTCTCATCTTTTCGGTAAATTAATTTAAGAGTTCCGGTATGAAGTGAGAATTCTCATTTTAATCACATTTCAAAAACTATGTGAGATGTGAAATTACTTAAAATTGCAAATATGTAGGTCTATTTATAATACAAATATTTTATTTGGACCATATTTTTATAAAACCAATCATTTTCAAGCTAAACGCACATATATATATATATATACATATATATGTATATATACACATATATACATATATATGTATATATACACATATATGTATATATACATATATATGTATATATACACATATATGTATATACATATATATATGTATGTATATATGTATACATATATATATACATATATATATATATGTATATATTTATACATATATATATATTTATACATATATATATATATATATATGTATGTATATATTTATACATATATATATATTAACTTTTTGAAGATTAAAGGTCAAGTAGTGCAACCGTCAAAAAATCTAACCCGAGATATTGATGGATTTCGACGTTTCATGATCCCCCGAAACCTAAAAAATTGTTTTTGCAATGCCGTTTGTGTGTCTGTCCAACCCTAAAATTAGGAGTATTTTAATTAAGGGCCAAAAGAGATAAAAACAATTTTATATAAATCAGCTCTAACGATTTTTATTAAAATTCGTATCAATACGTTTATTAAGATTATAAACAAAATTGCTATTACCATCTTTATATGAAATGACATTTAGGGTAGCTTACATAAAGCCAAAATTTCCTTATCTTCGCATCTATTTGAGATACTAAATAACGTATCATTGTAAAATTGTAGAAATATCAATATTAAAATATATATATATATATATAAATATTTTATATATATCTTTATAAAATCAACTCTCAGAGATATTGGCAAATATATTATTACAATTTTGTGAGCTTTAGTTGTACAGATATACTACTTTTATTTTAACACAATTCTATAATTCCATAGAGTAAGTAGATAAGTAGGCCTAAGTCTCTCAAGAAAGTTTATGTTCTTTTTTCTTTAACCTCTTAGGGGAAATGGTTGTACAGCAACGATCTATCTCTATAATTTTAAACTCAATAGTAAATATTTACCTTTTTTATGGGTCTAGATTTATAAAAGATGAATTTAATAAGAATGCGATAACCATAATATATGGAACTCCTAATGAAATGTCAAAACTTTTAACAAGAAGTCGAGATTTCAATACGAAGTACCCTTGTGGATCCAATATTTATATTTTTTTTAGGTCCAAATATTTTAGTGAGGACTTTCATTCTTTAAAAAGAAAATCATAAATTTTAAATCCGGGAGTCAAAAAGTGTTGAACTTAAGTCTAACGCAATTTTTGTGGGGTTTGCTAGTGTATAATATTTATTTTTACATATATAATGAGTTTTGAGTAGATATCTCAATTTTTAAATAATGGAGTGGGAAACCCCGTACGGACTACCGTACCATTTATGTCTCCTCTTAGGTGAAATGTTTATACATCGGTGATCTATCTCTATCATTTTAGAGTTAAAAGTCAATATCTACCTTTTTTATTGGTCTAAATTAATAAATGAGAAATTTAACGAAATTACGATAGCCTTAAGATGTACAACCCCTAATAAAATATCGTATATTTTAACCTGAATTTTACATTTTGACATGAAGTGCTAGCCCTTTTGAACCCAATATCAATCTTTTTTATTGGTCCAAATATACTAGTGATGACTTTAATTCATTAAGAAGAAAATCATAAAATTTAAATCCTGAAGTAAAAAAATGTTTAACATAAGTATAACGCAATTGTTTCTCGAGTTTTCTATTGTATAATATTTATTTTCACATATGCTACGAGCTTTGAGTAAATATCTCCATTTTTAAACAGTTGAGGGGGAAAATCTGTGCTGAGTTCCATACCATTTATTTTTAATGTATTTATTTCAAAGTATTTAAATGAAATATAATTGAAACAAAACGGCACTTTTTGTGAATTGATAAGTTAAACTATGCTATGATCATCAAAATTCGACATGGCGTGGCATAGAGAGTGTTTCTAGTGTAATCCAAATGGACTTATACTGTACTTGTAGACTAGTCTCAATCCTATGTAAAACATTCATTGGCCATCAACAGACATATATCCAATGTGATGCATGTGGTGAAGAATATATATATTTCTGGTAAAATGTGGTCCGTGTGGGTGAGCACAAATAGTTTTAACAAACTCTTCTTATCCTGGCAACAAGTCACACCACTTCACAGATGAATACGTATAGGATTTTAGTAAATTATGGTCAAATGAAAAAATCTGTGCATAATTTGAATTCCTAAATTTTGTATTATTATTATTATTATTATTAGCACCGTGTCTTACTACCCGTTCGGGTTATACGCACTTACACTAATGTGTAATGATAGGGTGATTGTGAGATGAAATGAAGGACCTACAGTTTAACGTGTAATCCGAACCACGGTGGAAGCCTGGAATTCATCACATTCACAAGTTGTGATTAATACACGTCTTGTCAGAGGTGAAGGAAGGGTTTGGTAATCAGATAAATCTTTGCCGGAACCGAGGATTGAACCCCGGCCGCCAGCACAGAAGTCTGACACCTTACCCCTAGACCGACAGGTCACCCCTAAATTTTGTATAATATGATAACATAAAGCTTTTAAAATTAGTTTATTTAGTTCCTATACGGTTTATTTGTTATTATTAACTATTATAATTATTCGAACCTATATTGAATCTAATTTTCAACCTATATTTCAGACTGTTGAGTTTTTTAACCACTAAATGGTAGTGGATATTTAAAAAAATCACTTTCTTTGATATAATATATCAAAGAAAACAATTTTATGAGTATTTAGAGAACGATTTTGTCTAGATAATTTAACTGTTCTTAAGAATGTACTATAAATCTATCTACTTTATTTATTATAAACTAAGCGAAATATTTTTTTCTGAATAAATTCATAGTTGAATAAGAATTTTCATTGTCGTTTAAACATAGTTCTTAAAATTTATATACTATTTAGAAGCCCAAATATTTTCTTTTGGAATCCTTAAAGTAGAATTTATGTTTATTTTTCAATTATTATCAATACCAAGGCGGATATTTTAATAAAATCACGAAATTATTTATTTCTTTATAAACTGTTTGTATAGGAATGAGAGGTCAACTCTTTCTCCATAAATAAGCTTGTAGTTATTTAAATATTTTAATTGATTTAAAATGTGGTCATTTTAATATTTAAATCTAGTTTATTTTTAACCACGTTTTACTACTTGTTCGGGCTGTACGCACTTTATTATTATTTTACTAACTACTCAAATAATAAACGTATATATTGTTTGTATCTATTTACCTTAGTTATACAAGAATAATTATAAGCCGATGCTAAGATTTAATTAGAAATATGTTTTTAAATCCTATCCTAGTTTCTGGTAGTTTTAATTGACACTTTAGCAAACTATCAGAAAAACAGACTTGTAAATTTCCCTAGAGCAGTGAAGACACGATTTATATTTTGTGTTAGATTGCCAGTATTATTTTATTAATTATGGATACACTGGAGATTATTAATTTATTATTAGCTATTGGAGGTTTAACAAAGTCTTATTGCTTAGTGGGACCTTTTTTTTATTAAAAAGATTTGAATAGTTATATAGACATTTAAAACACTCTTATTTTTTATTTGATTGTATAAATTACTAATTGAGTTAATTAAAAGTATTAATTTATGAATGAGATAAAATTTAAATAATATAAAAAATAAATAAATATTGCATTTGGTTACGTCTAATATCTTCATTTTAAATAGTTATTGTACTAATATATTTTTGACAACCACCATATATACAAATTAACGGTAGGATATTTATATTTTATTTATACTTTGATTTACCTTAAGTATAAGTAAATATGTACATAGATGATATATGTATAAAAATAAATAATTAATAATTAATATAATTATGTATTTAAAAATACTATTTTACTATAATATATTAATAATATATTTAATATGCATATGCTATGTACATTATATTAATTGTAATAATTCATTATATATTATTTAGATTATAAATACATATAATATACATGTATATTATGTGTATTATATATTATATACATATACACATATTTATTAAATAAATATTTATCTGTCCCATATATATAATATATATTTTTACATATATAATAAAAGTATATATACATACAGAAAAAGCTAAGATCCAACTGAGAGTTCACTCAGAAGCTAGAGTCCCTGGATCAGGAAAGTTGAGGACCACTAAAATAGGTCATGGTGAAAATGGCTATGGAGACATTCTTACTAACGAAATCGGGGAAACACACATGGTGGACTTATGAATGCGAGGAAGCGATAAGGTAAGGACAGCTCACTTGGAAAAAATAGAAATCGCAGAAAAACCAAGATAACAGAAAGGACTTCTTGGATGCGAAAATCATATTGCTAAAACCATCCGCGGGGTTAAACGTGCTTTAGACAAACACCAGCTGGCATAGATTGAGCAAAATTTCAGGAAGAACAACACCCGGTATTTCTAAAGAGCCTTCAAACGCAGCCTCAGTAAATAACCCTCTACCTCACTGAGCTTACACTTCAAAGACCCCGACGGAAAAGTTGCTTACAATTATAAGGACAACGGCCAGATCCTGGTGAAATACTTTGATCCCTCCCCAACTGCGAGGCTCCAAAATAAATATACGCTTTCGAAGAAAACACACCAATCCAGACTCATCTCCACCGATAAAATAAAAAATCAGTCAGATAATCCAGTCACACAATAACAACGAATCACCAGGACAGGAATCGATAGTTGCCGAACTCTGGAAGCACGCAGGAAATATGGTGATCGACAAACTAACTGAGATCATATATGAGATTTGGAAACCAAGAAACTTTCAAGTTGCTGGACCTCAGCCCTGATTCACCACTTTCATAAAAAAAAACAGGCGATCAAACAGACATGAATAACTTACGTGGCATCTCATTCCTCTCAATATCATACAAGATTTTCTCAAAAACGCTTCGGACCAAGGCAAAGGAACAACTGGATATACGATTGGGAGAATACCAATGAAGGCTTAGGAAAGGACGATCGTTTGTCGAACAAACCATGAATCTTAAATAAATCCTCTCGCACTTGAAGCTTAGAAAAAGGAAATTCTTGGTAACCTTCGTCGACTTAAATAAGGCCTATTACTAGATTGATCGATACCACCCTAACCCAAATCCTGAAAGAATTGGGCCTAGACAGCAAAAAAAGAGCAAGCATTCAACAGACTCTGGCTGACACTATCTCCAAAGTGAAATTCAAGGGAGATATTTCAGACGCCTTTGAAATCAGGACAGGGGTTAGACAGGGAGACGGGGTTTCACCTCTACTCTTCTAATATGTACTCGAGAAAGCCATACGCGAGTGGCATAAAGAACCGTGGAATGAAGGAATCAAAAAAGTGGTCAGACTGGACTGTAGGAGCATGAACCTGACATTTGACTATATAGCCTTCACAGACGATTCTGTGAACTTTTCTGATCCCTTAGTTACAGCCGTAAAACAAATCAACCAAATCAAGACTCAAGCAGTAAAGGTGGGCCTCTAGATCTCTATTGAGAAAATGGAGTTTATAACGAACATCACGTTGGTGCCCAGAGAACTAGATGTGAAACAGGGAAAAATCAAGTGGGTATATAAGTTTAAATACTTAGGCGAGTGGATAGAACCTAACATCTTTGAGAAGAAAACCTTCACATCAAGGATCAACAAGGTGGAAATGGCATACCAGTTAACTAAGGGCGTTTACAATAAATGGTTGGTGTCTCTCAACGTCAAGTTCAGACACTATTACACAGTCATTCAACCGGAAGCCCTGTACGCAGAAAAATACCCCGCAATCATTAAGAAAGGTCTGACCGATAAACGTTAAGCCAAAGAAAGAAAGATCCTTAGAAAAACCTTAGGCCCAGACAGAGTAAATGGTGAGTACAGAAGACGGCACAGCCACGATCTATACACACACGTGTAAAAGATAACGGACACTATTTGGAAAAGGAGGATTGCCTTCTATGGTCACATGATCTGAATGAGCATGGAAGCATTGACAAACAGGATCTTTTCCTACTTTCTAAGTAAGAAAACCAAGGGCGACTGGCTTACTGAGGTATAAAAGGGATCTCCGAGAAGTGGGTATCACAGAAAAAGACTTCTAGGAACTTTACCCTGTTAAGAAGAAACTTGGAGCATACCAGGATATCCAGGAAAGGCCCAGGCTAGAAATAAACACGACTTGGACTGAAGAAAAAAAGGAAATGCACCGAGAACGAATGTGGGAAAACTGGGCAAAAAGTAAAAGCCCAATGAATAAAACATTTGAAAAACGTGGTTCAGAGCTGGCCGAAACAAGAAGAAGAAATATATAATATAGAAATATTTCTATATATAAAATATAATAATATTATGAAAATAAATATCGAAATATGTGTAGCAAAACTAATCTTACCTCCGACGTATTTATATCAATATGTTGAAAGGCCTTGGAATTTAGTTTTGATTAATAAGAGAGGGGAACCAGTGTAAAGCTAGCATAAATACCAAATACTATGTATGTAAGTGAGAGGGAGCAATTGGATCTAGTTTGGTGGTTTTTCAGTAGGAGTCCTTGGTAATAATTAAGGAGCAAAATCTTCTTAACTCAGATAATTACACCTTGGGACTATCTCAATTCACCCTAATGTGTAAGCATGTGAGATAATGATTCAATCATGTCCGATTTGCAATTTATGGGTAGGCCAGAGATTAAAGGTATTTACACTCCACCTATGAAAATGATTTTATATTTCCCCTAAGTTTGCCATTCCTTATCTCAATATTGCAAATATGTTGATAGAATGGATGACTAGTAAACTAAGGAGATTCTAAATAACTTTCTAAATTTGAATATATCTAGTAATCATCAAATTTGGTATTAAAGATGTCTTCAGGAAACTAAATTGGAATAAAATAAGAATTAACCATATCGGAGAGCGCGTAGTGTGAGTGCCAAGCTCACTTAGTATGGTTTGTCAGTTATGGGAAGGTTGGGATTCAAATCTTAGATGGGCGAAGTGAGGCTATTTCTTGCTTAATGTTTTTGCATTCTCTTTTCATGAAAATTTGAGTTCATTTCTTATAAAATTTTACTTTCCTTTTTACCAACACATTATCACAATATAAATATAAAATACATGTATATAATAATAAAGAGAGGTGTTTGTCTGTGTATTTGTTTGTGTTCGATTCCCAGCCAAATTTATGGCACACAGAGATCTGAAATTTTTAGCGTAGGTGGACGGAAGGGTAACCGAATGTACCTCGAAGCCGGATTTTTTAATTATTGATTATCTTTTTAATCTGGATATTTTTAACTGATTTTTGAAGAAAATATTTTTAATCTGTTCTAGAACTACGTTTCAGAGTTAACGTTTCCATTTGAAATCTGGCAGTGTACTGAGGTTGTTTTTTAAATGGTTTCACACCCTCACTTCACAAAAATGCGGATATATTTTCTCTCAAATTGAACCTCTTAATCCTTAACTTATAAGTGTGAACATTCGGATATTTTGGATGGGCAGTAAGACTCAATGCTTCATATCGTACTAATCGTCTGGATTGTTTCCATACTTACAATAATAAGTTAGGGATGATGTAAGTAGAGTTTGGATAGAATAGGCTTACATTTGCGTGAAGAGAGATGGTAAAACAACTTAAGGAAAAACCACCTTAAGTACACTCGGCCGGGACTCAAACCTCTAACTTCTCGTGTCTGTAAAAATAAACTAGAATATTTTAAAATCTAGTCCGCGTTCCTGTCGCCCCCCCCCCTCCCTCCTCGATGTGGCCAGACTATGTTCTTAGTAAACAATGAACTAATAATGGGAATGAACTTTACATAAATGCAGTGTATTGTACGATATTTTTCAGACACTTTGTCAATGGTGGTCATGGCACTGCAATGTATCGTGCACGATCATCGAAACAGGAATCTGGAGCATTATGTGAAGAGAGCCAGTCATGGATTGATGGACCGTCAGCAACAAGATGGCAGTTTTGGGAATCTGCATACTACAGCCCTTGCAATACAGGTAATTCGATAAATTGAATTAACGTATTAAAATTGAAATTAACTTCTGATTCAACAATATTGGTTTGAATTGAGAAATTGAGAGCTATATTACCAGAATTATTTATTAGTTTCTAATAAATTGTTTTGCAAGCGTTTAAGGAGAATATAAAGTACCTGGCCTGCCTATTTAGTTAGTTATATTTTAGGGTAAAACAAATAGAAACAATTAAAATATGATGTGTGTGTAATTAGGATATGTTTTGAAAATTATATTTATGGGATTGTTTTGATTGATTTATCTATAATTTTAAATAAAATTAAAATATTTTTAGAGTAATATTTATGGGATGTATCCAATCTTTTTGTTTGTTAAGAAAATATTTTTGTTAAATGATTTAGAATAACTAGAAAAGTACACGTATAGAGTTGTAGTTTATTTTAATAAACATTAATTGTGTAAATGCAATCTATATATGTTTAAAAATACAGTCCGGCTCTAAAAAGTATAGTAAATATAAAGTAGCTTTACAAATTCACACAATTTTTCTTTGGAGCATGATTCATAATAACAAAATAAAGAAAAAAATGTAAAACAATGAATGCCGTCTGATTCTTAATTTTCGAGATATGTGAATTATTCAGTGGACAGAAGAAATTTCGTTCGCTAATGAGGGAGTCTTCAATGACCGCAGTAGTCATCTGTATGCACTGGTTCATCTATACTCTATCCACCCATCTAAATATTAAGATGACATTTTATTTACTGTATGATCTCACTTAAGACGTCCTTGTAGGCTCGTCTCTTATACCTCTACAGGCTAAATTCAGCAAACAATCATCAACTTATTTAGGTAGCTCTGCCAGAGCTGCTGGAGACTCACCCAGCAACTTCTATGGAAATTGACGATCTCGTGGAGAAGTTTTCCCTTTAATGTAGGTAAAACCTTTGATGATATCAGTCTTCTAGAAATACGGAGTAATATATTGAAAGGGCTTTTAAACAGTTGCAATATCTTCATGTTCAATTTGAAAAGGTACGGGTTGGAAATCAGAGGCGGACCTATATTTTTGGTCCCCTAAAGTTTGAACTGTTTTGGGGGCCCCTTCGAAACTAGCAACGAGTTTTTGGTAACCACTTATATTATCCAATGAGGTTGTTCTACGACAGCTCACCCCAGTTTAAAAAAATATTTAGCCACTACATCACAGATTTTGACCAAAATTGCTCTATTAGATTATATCACATGTCAAATTCAATAGATTTAATTACAAATATCCTATGCCTTTTCGTTTTCGATTGATGAGGGGGGACCATTAAAATTTTAAAAATGTTAAATGCTTGCACTATGAATCATATAATGATGAACTATATCATAGTCAATACCACAGCCAATTTAATATTTTATTTTAGACACCTATGAGAATACATACCAAATTACAAAATACTGTAACGTGGGGCGCACGTGACCTGGGAGGGTCACAGGCCGTTCACACGTGGACGTGTGAACCACGAGTTCTTTTAGAGATATTGGGGTATGCTGCTGACCAAACATGAATGAAAATGCCCACGGAATATTCAAAGTTTTAATTATTAAAATTACCACTTACACACACACACTGATTATCTGTATATCTTAATTAATTACAACTAAACAAGTCACAAAATAAAATAAAAAGAGTCTTAATCAAGTCTGTAAATTAATAAACTAATAGAACACATAAAATATAAGTAAATTAAATAAACAAATTAACAACTATAAAACACCTAATAACTATTCAAATATTTAAAAGACAGTCACAGAAATGTTCATTCACACAATATCCTACAATAATAACAGAAGTCACTTGTCTCACACACGATACGCGGCGATGACCCGCAAATACACGAACACTGGACTCGCCGGTCCACTCCCGTGCCGTACACACTACTCCGGCACTCGCCACACTAACACTGAACTCGCCGGTCCACACTCTCGCACTGGGAACTCCCGGAGTCATCAGTCGCGAACCAAGAACTGAGCTCAGGCTACCGCTGAGCATGTATTTATAGGGGTGGTGAGAGCTGAGGGTCTGGAATCCTCCACTTCTAGAATAAAAAGGATCCAGACCCCTCCAGACGAGTCTCCGTCCTCCCCCCACACCCCATCGGCCCCTCTAATCCCCCAGTCAAGCGATAAGGTCGCTACCTACCCGCTAGACAAGGAGGGAGACAGAGAGAACAAGGAGCGCAGCCAGGGCAAACAACAAGAGCACGCTGGTCCCGCTGTTAGGTACTAATCTTGTTACAATACACTAATATCGGTTTTTTCTAGCAACATATTTACGTACTACAGTTTTGTCATATTATAGCTTACTTGTAATGTTATTTTCTAAAGACAATATGCTTAAATAATTTAAGCGCTCTTCAGCCATGGTGGAACGAAATTTTTTTTCTTATATAGGATAGCTTTGAAAAATTCCTTTCTGCTTCTCAGGTCGTGCTAGACATTCTTAAGTATAATTTAAGTGCAGTAGTAATATTGGGTAACACTTCAATTAGGTGTTGCTCACAAATAAGCTGAATAACATCTTCGCTTTGCATTTTAGATGGCGTATTTTCTTCTGTGTTCTGGAGTTTCCTAAGATGCAAATATTCTTTGAACTGGTAACTTTCATTTACTAATTTGTGGTCAATATCGTCTTCGTAATACAATATCATAAGTTTAATAATATCCTCACCAATTTCTGAATTGTTCACCATATCTGATATCATACAGTAGACCCCATTTTTTTAAAGCAATGTTTCTTCTGGGGTCTTTCTGAGACAAGGGGCCCCGAAGCTTAATCAACATTAATTTCATAGTATATCAGCCCCTGATGGACATGTGAAACTGCATCTGAAAGAAGATACATAAATTTCACAGCACTATAAAACTACATTTATTTATTCGTTGATTTTAAGGAACACAATTTCAAAAATAAGTCATTAGTGAAATTGCCTTATTAATAATTAATGGGGTTTCTTCATAAAATAGACAGATCTCTTAGCAATCAAATGAAACACTCTTCAGATACAAGCACACAATTGCGATAGAAAAACTGTTATTACTTAAGTTCAATAAGTCTTTTTAAATAGTTTTGATCTAAGTTGCGTGTGAGAAGAGATGATAATAGGGATACAGCCCCTCACACACACTTTATTACAGGTATACAATCCAGCAGCTAGAGATAATGTAATATAAATTATCAGTAAAACTAACAAAATTTAATATAAACCTTAACATATAGGCTATATATAACAAGAAATAATAACTAAAGTAAAGTGAAAGTAAATTACAAAATAATATTTAAAAAATTTAATATACTAATAGGCCTAGCTTTAAAACGTGTGATAGAAACATTGATAAAATGTTGTGTGTTTGAGAAACTTTCAAGAAGCCATTAAAACATTAAAATGCTCTTAGATTTTTAAGTAAGAAAGCTCATAAAATACTAAAATATTGTTGTGGGGAATTGTTTTACCTACCTTCCGAGTTCTCTTTGAACGTCTTCAATATAAATACATTTTTGAGCATTGATTCACACTAGTTGCATTCCTCTTCATTTTGCAAAAAAAAAAAGAAGTCTAAAAACGGAAACAAATCAAACAGTAAAGCGCCTAATACTATAGAATAAACAAATCACATGACCTCATAGTAGAGGATACACAATACGCCAATCATGAAAGAATACATTAAAATGAAGGAAAAATCAAACAAAACAAGCCAGTCCCTATAACTATAAGACCAACATTACGTGGCTTCATAGAACGTGTTAAATAATACAAATGTAATGGAAATGTTATTGTCTAACATAATCATACCGCATTTATTTGTCATGTGGAGAATTAATGTAATTGATATAAATTTATTCGTGTAAATTGTTTGCCATAAGGTTTGTTCACAAACCCTAAGACTGAGACAAATATATATATATATTTTTTTTTTTGCTTAACGTTAACTTTAATTCAACCTCAAAAAGACTTTTAATATATTTTGGTAAAAAAAAAAAAAGGATGACTATAATTAGTCTTGTTCAATGTTACCGGTCAGTGGTCGTCAGAATCATAAATACATTGTTTAACTTTTTTTTTCCAGGAGCCTTAACACCTCTGTCCTCCCTGTAAGAAAATAGGGTGGGGGGAGGAATCATTGTACCAATGGCCCCCTAGTGTCACCGCTTATGATCATAGGCTCCTTAATCAGAAACATAATTCAAATATAGTTAACTACTGTTGTTATAATAGGGTATTTAAGTAAAATCACCATTAAAGCACAAATAACTATTGTTCTCATAGGCATTTTAAGCTGAAACCCCATTAAAATATAACTACTTACTTTTATTTTAGGCTCTTCAGGCAGCAAGGCCATTGAGCAGTGAAGCAACTTGGAATGAGAGTGCTGCTCTAAACTATCTAGAATCTCGCCAAGCTGACGATGGCTCCTGGGGAGATATTCAAACCACTTCTGATGTCATTCTTGCCCTCGGATCAAATGGATTGTGTGCTGTGCGAGACATGCCATGTCCAAATAGAGGTAAATATAGATATTTGTAAAATTTTCAAATGGAATAATTTAAATAATTAAGATATTTATTACTAAACTTCTATAATAGTTGTTGATGGTTGTTTCCAAACAAAATTAATAAATCCGATAAAATATTATTTGAATCTGAAGATAGTTAATGCCGATTAAAACTAACTTGTTTATCTCTTAGTGGCGAACGTGATGCCTACATCCCCGCCATTTGCTGTACCAGGTGTAAACTTGACGCAGCACTCTAGTGAGAGTGAATTACCTGAACAGGCACCAGGGCCCGTCACCGTCACCTACACTTTGTGGGTGGGCACCAATATCACCGAGAACTACTCTATCACCGTTAGCCCAGAGCACAACGCCACGTTCTATAATGTCATGCAGATAGCGGCTGAGCAAGACTCACATTATCAGTAAGTGTTTGGATCACATCGGCATTTTGTGTTTATCTCACGACATCTATGTTACAAGGGTCTTAATACATTTCAACTGAACCCTTACTTTATTCTAAAAGAAATCTTTCGCTATCCGATTTGTCTCAAGTCCATTTTAAGTACATATAAAGCTATATTCACCCTATCTCTTTCTAACCTTTCTCACTTCCACCACCATTACTACACCAGATTAATTTTCTACCAGACATTTTTCTTGCATTTGATTATAGTTTTCTCTCTCGTAAGCGCTGAAATGCATTGAAAACGTTCTGAAATCCCGCATTACTTAAGAATAACTTTAAAAAAATATATATATGGCTCCCGCTAAAATTGAGGTAAATAATTCACAAAAATGGCCTTATAGTGAAATAAAACTTACTTTCTAAGATTTTATAATAAACTATATAGATAACAAAATTTGCTAATTATTTCAACAACGTTTCAAACAAATTATACCTTTCTGAGATTAAGGTAAGTGGTGGGAACACAGATATAGTTTTCCTCAAAAAATATAATTTCAATAGCATTATAATGGACAATAATACTGCAGTTTGAAGGCATGACATCTTTCCATATGTATGCTGTGCTCATCTCATCTATATTTTTAAATTCTCATTTCTCATTAACCTCACCTTATACATTCATTTATTTTTCACAATTTATTTAACCTTCTATCGTTAACATTTTGACTGATAGTATTTGGTTAAATTTTTGTAGTCTATTGATATCAATGAAAAATAAAAGACTACATAGACAGATGATCACGACATGTTCATATGCAGTTTAGTATAACCTGATTTAAAAAAAAAAGCAATTTATTGTTTTATATTTATGATTGGTATTACTTAAAGTATACTTTCATAGCCAGGTTATTATATCATAAAATTACTTAGAAATACTCTTAAATCAAGAAAATAAATAGCACTCAGTCCCTAGGTCATCAATGTATATTATTAAAAGGTAAAAATCCTATTTCAGCATAGCTACAGTTATTTTTACACCATGCTGGTCTATGACACTATAATCAGTAGGCATATGTGCTATCACGTGAGTTAATTAGTTGAGTATATATAATTCATAATATACAATGACTGATGACAAACACAGAACATGATACAAGGAATTAATCAAACTAGAATGCATAACATCGTACTTTAAGGTGTATTAATGTTCAATAACAGTAATGGTTGTTGATCTATGATGCTTCACATTCCATAATATAAAAACATGATTGCTAAAACCTTTTATTTATGAGGCTATTAAACACATTTAGGAGGTTATTACCAAATTGCAAGTTTTATTCAAAAATACGTTACAAAGCATACATAACAGAATATAATTATGTTAGGCATTTTAGCTTTCCTGTATAGATTAGCAATGGGACGAGTTGACAAAGATGAGCATATAAATACTTAATACCCTTATTTCATTGTATACTAAATACAACAACCTTTTTCTACTACTTCTGGGAACAATATAAATTAATTTGTAATAAAAAAAATCTGTTAATTTGTTGTGAAAATGCAAATATATGTGTGCCCTAATTAAAATTTATGTTTTCTCGATAAACAATGTATGATGTAATATTCTATGCTCAGAAATTTATCAAATGGTAACAATTATTTGAAATGTCAGACATATCTATCAGTGTATTCATAACATTATAAACAATAAATGTAAGGCAGATGAAAATAATTTCGATAAGTGGTTTTACAGGCTGTATTATTTAAATGATAATATCAAACATTCAAAATGAACACAAAAAATGGAGAAACTGTGCTTAATTTTCAAGCTTATTTAATTTTTTGATTACACTTTAAACAAGATAATTGAAATTGTGTTACTATGTCTAACTTTATTAACATGTCTGTGGCTATTAGTGAGTTATAATTTTCGTTCTTGTTAGATTTTCCGCTACGGAGTGGCCAAATGGCCACTATGTACATACTATCGCTGGATACAAAGAAGAACCAACCTATTACCATTATTGGCTTCTCTATAGACTGGCAAAGCTTCCTGACCCAGCCTACCCCCCTGGAAACAACTTCATTACACCTGTTGGTAAGAATAAATAAGTATTTTATTATTTTATTAATCATGCTCTTGTTTGTGAAAATAAAAATGTATATGTAAATTAAGAAATATTATCAAACACTTGTGAATTTCACTTTTAACAATGATTAACTCAATGGAGGATTGATACAAATCCGCTGGTTCTGTGTGTCCTCCCCCCCCCCACCCCACCCCCCATGACTTTGTTTGGAGTCATGAAAAAAGCACGGATCAATGATATACAAGTCCTCTATATGGACGAAGTATTCTACCAACCGGTTTCATGACAAAGGTGAAAATTTGCCGCTAAACATCGTGGGAGAGATTAAATGTAAAAATTTACAGGGTTCGACTATGCAAACTCACCTCGATTGGGACTCTTGCTGACGTGTTGCATACCCCACCCTTTGCCACCTGCCTGCCAGCTCCACCCATGCTTATAAGTATAGCTGACCACTCGATTAGCTCTGTCTGTGAACCAGATGCCTTAGTTTGCATGCTCACCGTTGCAGCAGAAACTATTAAAAATCCTGTTGTCGATGTGTGAAAAGATACGTTTATTGAACTGTGAACGGTAATCAAACTTCCTATCCATTTTTTTTACAAAGAATAAATTCATACTAACCTAGGGATTATTTTACTAATCTGTGAATAGTAAACAAACAAATTAGCTACCCTTGACTGAGAACGGTCAAATAAATATTTAAAAGATAGCTGATATAAAACTATGTCCAACCGATTAATCATACAATGTCCATCCTGTTGGCGTGTGAAAAAACTAAGTTCATTGAACAGGGAATAGTAAACAATTACGATCATGAGTACCTGCTATTCCTCTGAGTTACACAAACATGTCCAGCCAAGTACAAAATGTATTAAAACACTGGTTAGAGTGTGTGGTCATGACAAGTTATATAGCTGTATAGTCATGTCAACAGCTATGTAGACATGTCAAGAGCTGTGTATTTATGCCAAGCTATAGAGATGTATCGCTATGTTAAGTTGTAGGTATAGCTGTTGAGGTCACGTCACAGTATAGAAACTGTGTAGAGGTTATAGAAAGTTGGGTTGAATCTATTCGAGTCAAGGTATAGAGAGCTGTGTAGTTATGTCATAGAATAGAGTTGGGTAGAAGATATAAATAATTGTATTGAAGCTAGTTCAGATAAGGTTTAGAGCTGTATGTATATTCAAGCCAATGTATAGAGAGAGCTGATTATTTATGCCAAGGTATAGAGCTTTTTAAATATGCCAAGTGCTGTATTGTCTTGTCAAGGTATAAATCTGTGTAATCATTTCAACGTGTTTATATGTATAGTCATATCAAGTTGGAGAGCTGTGTATTCTTGTCAAGAGCTGTATAGGCAGGGCATAGTATGGATAGATGTATAGTTATTTCAAGATATAGAGATATTGGTTGGTGGTAAGCATACGATGACATAATAGGATATTAAAGAATTCTTTACGTCTCTAGTCTGACGCCTTATATAAGACAGACACTTTTCAAGGTGGAAACTTATGTCATGTCAGGGCTCAGCATCCACTTGCCTGGAGAGCAAAAACCTCTTCTGAGGCTCCTCTAACCCATCATGGCTGTGTCCTTCGAGCGTAGCCACGCATGTTACATGCGCAAGAGGCAATTTAGAGACCGACGATACCGTTCCTTCCATCAGCCCTGTCATCACCAGAAATCTGGGAAAACCCCTCCGTCATGGCAAGTTCTCTCGGTGGGAGGAGTTGTCACCTCTTTCCATCAGTCCTGGACTATCGCGTAGGGGAGTTAACCCCTCAGAAGAGGTCGGGCGTCTAACCTCAGGAATAACCCATAAGACCTTTCAACCTGAGTTTACCAGTGGGGCTCTCATGGAGATGGCCTGACCAGCATTCCCAGAAGGTACTAGCCATCAACAGCTTAATATGTGGTGATTATGGGTGGGGCAACCCCAAGCTGAGAGGGGAATCCTCTTGTCCCGTACGGGCCAGGGCAGTCGCCTCGAGGGTGAGTACCCCTCAAACCTTAAGAGCTTCTACCCATCAACCCAGCGCCAACCCCAAGCTGAGAGGGGAATCCTCTTGTCCCGTACGGGCTAGAACAGTCGCCTCGAGGGTGAGTACCCCTCAAACCTTAAGAGCTTCTACCCATCAACCCCAAGTCGATGTGTGCCCATCTGACGTTTGATTCAGTTATGGAATATTTTTATGATACCAGATTAATGTACGATATGTAACTCGTTAAATGGAAAGCGCGTGTTTCTTACTTGTTCTGTTTTTTATTTTGTAAGATAACACATTCATTTGAGAACATCCAACGTGATAATATTAATCTTTAAGATCTGTTTATTTACTTAAAAATAAAATATATGTTTGTGTGGGCCTGAATATTATTCTGCTATCTTGTGAATTGTTGCACCACTCAAGAAGATTCAGCTCTCCCATTTTCGGCGAACATGTGAATCAACTTTATCCGAACCAGTCTGACTCAATCTTAGTTAGCTTATTTATTACGAACAGATGTACTGCCAATCTATTTTTGCACATTGGGATTTTTATTTTACCCCTTCTTTTGAAGGGTCTCGAGGTGATTTTTTTTTTAAATTAACCTACTCAATCTTAGTAATTAGATAGTTTTTCTAAATAGTTCACCCAGGTTTCGAAAAAAATCTAGTTTTAAAAAAAATATACTTTATATATTTTAATTCACTTACGATTAAGAAATGTATTAGTTTTAATTTTTGTTTAGAAACTTACTTTTGTATCATCAACAAATCATATTATCTTCGCCTTCTGTATTGAAAATGACTCAATTTAATGGTGTTGGAGAGAATTTGCGAAAATGGAACTTTTTATTTCATTTTAAAATATTAAGGCTCTGTTATTAAAGTTTAATGTATTTGTCACACCATAATATCAACACATTTTTATATCTATATTAATGGGTTATACATAACCAGAGAAGAAAGACAAGGAGAAAACCAAATGGGCAAATAGATTTGTCAAATAATGGTGGTTCATTTACACTTTCCTGTATTTTCTTCTATGTTTTAAAAGATATATTCAATATTGAAAATAATAATTTATATAATTCTTGAAATTTACAAAATAAAAGTTAGAAAGATACTGTTTTTTTTTACATACAATGAATATTTGCAATTTTTAAAATTATATCACGCTAATGTATCTATATTTAAGCTACTTTTTAAATAATACATTATTATTTCAATTAAAATAAAACATACAGATAGGTTTGAACTTTTTTAAACTAATGTCATTAAGATCACAAAGTCTGAACAACACTCTATTCTGAATACAGTAAATATCATTATTTTAACTTTGTATCGATTTACTTAAAAGATTTTAACATTTTTAATCATAAATTCATCAACAATTGGTTTTTTATTTTACAAGTTAAAATGTAGTAAAACAATAATTGAAAATGAACTCATTAATGGTAAATAATTTTAGTGGGTAGAAATAAGTATGTAAATCTTGAATAATATAGCCCTATGTTAGAAAATAAACATAAAAGTAATTACAATTTAAAAAATATAAATTTATTAAGAGATCTCGGATATTTTTTAAAATTGATTATGATTAACATAAAATTTTGTGCTCATGTTTAATTATGGCCTAATAACAAATAAGCTCTTGTGTATTAATAGAATATCAAGAAAAAGTTCTAAATTATTAAAATGACTAATGTTTTAAAACTTATAATTTTTATAGATGATGAAATATATTTTCCAAAAAAATCTATATTCTTGTTTGTATGTTTACATTTATTTCTTGGATATTAAATGGATAAAATCACTTTTAATACCTCAAAGGAAACTTTATGATTTTTTCAAACGTTTGAAAACCATTTCAAGATATCCTTAAACATGTCAGATGAATGAAAACTGGGTAAATCATTATAAATAATGTTGTTCTGTTTTTGTTTTTTCGCCTCATCTTACTACCCTTCTGGAATAAACACATTGAATTAAATAAATTAAACATGGATAATGAAGGGGATTTTAGAGGAAACGTACCATCATTTGTCTGGAAGGAGTGTGGGAAGAAACTTAGTAAAAAACTAATTACACTTGGCCAGGATTAAGACTCTGACTTCCCCTTCTCCTTAAATACATTTAAAAAAACTTGACGTCTAGTCCACATGTCCACCATTGCGGTTATATTGGTTCAACATGTCAACCCATTTATAGAGAAAAAAAAAGGTGCAATCAGCCGAATACTTACCACACCATCATTTGAAATTGAATAGATGTATACAAATTTAAAAGTTATATTAATCTGCCCATATGTTCTTATTAGATTATTGTAATTTGCATAAAAATAACATTTTATTGAATTCTTGTTCGGGAATATATTAAAAACATTATTAATATAAACACATATGTGTGTACCAAAATAAAGGTAGTATTATACTTTATTTTGTTAAATTTGGAAATATCTCAATCGAATATTAATAACAAGAAAATAATTATATTGAATAGCTTAAAAATAAATAATTAGTTAATGTATTAGCTCGTAAGTGCCCAGTACTTTGAAATAATACGAGTATATTTCTACTATTTACAAATGGTAAATGGTTTTTATCCAATGGGATTTTGCTTTCCTACAGGAGTTGATGGCCTTTTCGTGGAAGATGGTGAGCATTATTTGTTCTGGTACAAGAAACTTTAACCTCATTCATCGGCAAGAAACAAGTTACTGCAGTGCGTCACTCCATGGACTCATTTCATGACATTCATCACGCATTTAGCACAAATCTTATTTTAAATCAACAAAATCGAAATAGGATGGAACTGCCTGCATTTTAATGAATCTAAAATGATAATAACAATAGTGTGCACAGTGAGACACTGATTTATTTAACTTTGCCCATTTAAATATTAACTAAAATAGTCATAAAAGTAGATAAATATGATGGCAAATTCAAATACGTCAAACAATAATAATAAGTTTGCATAATAGTTTTAATAATATATTCAATAAGTTAATGATATTGTTATAAAAGAGGCAACAAGGGAAATTATAAATTTAGAAAATCTGGTGTAGTGCACAATAGGTAGTTATTTTTGTCATCAAACTAGAATAAAAAAGAAGCATATAAATAAATATTTATAAAGTATTACTGAAATATTATCTCTAGACAACCAGTTAAATAAACAACCAAAAAATAGGCTATAGCTAAACAAATATAAATTGCAAATGTTAATCATGACTTATATATAATGTTTGAAAGTAAATGAGAATTAGACTAAATATAGTTTCTAATTATACTTATACATAAAAAAAATTAAATTACTATTTCATTACATTCTGTTAGTTGATTGACGTTATAAATCATACATATGAACACTTATTTTCAGAAAATAAATGGCAATATTAAATAAGTGAATTTTGAAAAAATTAGAAGGATCATAACTATGTGAATAGTATTTGGTTAGAAATTTATTAAAGTACTATCTATTGAAATATAAAACTGTTTACAATCTAATGAACTAATTAAATTAGTTATAACAAAAGTCGGAACATTATTTACTGCCATTTTTGGTACAGATAGAACTATATATGTATTTATATAGTACAGAACAAAATATGTTGGCAGAAACAATACTAAAAATATCAAATAAAAAATATGTATACCTCATTTTAGATAAATTAAAATTTACGATTTCAAAATTCACTATTCTATCTATCGAAGAAACATATTTTGACTGCTTATATAGATTGTATATTTATTTAATTCATTATAAATAAAGCACATATGTTTTTATATTGTCTATCAAATATTAACTAACAATTTTCTTAATATTTAATTCCATTATAAACAATTTTTTTAAATATAAACCTAGGTCTTTTTAAAATTAATACCGTAGATAAAAAAAAAATAGGGACTACTTATTAAATAATACACTTCGTTCTGAACATTATCGACATTAGAATGTTTCATTTATTTATAATCCAAGGTCAAGTTAAGATTCACATTTAAAATCTATAGTTAAAAAATATTAGTAATACTTTATAGATTAAATACAGGAATGTCAGTCAAATAGAGAATCCACTAGAACTTAAATTAAATATAAACCTACTATAAAATAATCACAGAACACAGATCCTGCCTCTAATAATAAACAAATAATATACCTCGAACTCAATTTATTTACAATGTAGAACACTCATTGACAACCATTTTATAATGTGAAGAAAGTGAATAGAGACAAAACATATTTTCCCTATGACCATTTTTCCATTGTTAAAACTTAAAATAAAAATATAGTTTATGTTCTTTTTTGAAAACATGATATTAATAATTCAGGCCTAGTATGACAGATACAAACACAATAGAGTATACTAATTAATTAATGTAAATATAGGTGATTTTTTTTCTTCAATTTATTTCCCATCAGGTCTAACTGTCAGAGATGTACTAATTTTAAATATTCTATTGGGATAGGTATGAAAAATGACTAATTTATGAGATATTTAAAGCGATTTTCATGAAGAGAGATTAAAAATCAATTTAGGAAAGCTACTCTCAGTGCACCTGTCAGGGATTAAAAATCAACCTCCCATTAAAATTAGATTTAAAATATCTGAGCCTGTGATTTAATCTGCATAGTCACATGAATAATAATTAGGCTAAGTTAATTTTACTTTAATTTTACTTGGGGTATGAATCAAGCTACCCATGAAGTTCTGAAAATACAGATGATATATCGAAATATTTGAGTGGCATGCAGTAAAATAACCCGTGTATCTCGTTTACATATTATTAGATAGTTACCCATTCTTACCTATTTAGGTTCTATATGACATTAAACCATTCGTCCTGATGATGGTTTAACACGCCGAAAATAATCTAAACCAGCTGGCAGATGAGACAGATGGCAACTCACGCGATAAAAGGGAAACAAGTTTTAGATAAGGAATTAATATATAGGCTATTTTACAAATATTCAAATTTTCTATTTAATAATTTGTATACAAGGTTAAACTTATCGATTCGCAATTAATAGAATCACCAACAAAAACAAAATTATAAAAATAACCAGCTTTTTTAAAAAATATCCTTTATATTTACTGATATTTTAAATGGTTCATTCTCACTACAGTTTTATTTATAAGATTACCTTATTTTAGTGTATAATAGAAGTTTCTATATTTATTTTGCGAATTTATTGTAAATTGTACTTAAAACTGATTAATTTTACTACTTAATGCTTGATGTGGTATAACACATTGTATTACAACAAGCTATAACTATCATGCAGTCTATAAATAATTTCATAGTTAAAATAAACATTGTTTCTTAAGTTATATTTTATTTAATCTGACAAATAAAATGTTTTTGTTTAAAAAAAGTACCAAATATAAAATTTATCTCAAGGTCCATTCCATCTCTCCTAAAACTATGCTAGATTAATTAAAATATTTTTTAGGTTGATAACTAGACAGGGGTATCCAGCCTGAAATATATGGCTTTGCATACTAATATTCTTGAACAAAGCCACCTTTCTTCATATGGGTTCACTGTCATACCCCTACTAATCGTTTAAAATTTTATGAAATCATAAAATATTAAGCTGTTAAAAACATAGTTTAAGTGCCGACCATTAACATTATCACCCTAGAATTGTAGTGTGCAAGGCCATAAGGGCAAATATCTTAGTGTTATATAGAAGTATGAGACCAAATTATTGGAGAAAATTTGATTGCAATAATGTTCACGTTCTAAATTTATCTCCCAACATGAAAATATCCAAACAGGTATGAGTTGTCAGCAAATTTTATTACAATTAGTTTCACGCTCTAAATTTATCCCACTATATGAAAATATCCAAATAGGTACGAGTAGTCAGCGATCATTCTTTTAATTAAAATGTTCCTAAATGATGCTTTAAAATAAGTCTAAATTTATAATATATTTACTTGTTTAATTTAGCACCGCATCTTACCACCCGTTCTGGTTATACGCTAAAGTACCAATTACGCTAATGGATTAGTAATTGAGAGGGTTGAATTCAAAAGAAGTGAACCTACAATTGCGTGGAGGGTGAGTAGAAAACCATTTAGGAAAAACCACCCCCAGTTCACCCGACCGAGATTCGAACCTTGACCTCCCCATCCTCGGAAGTTGAGCTCAATACGATTAGCGCGTTAGCTAACTACGCCATCGAGGCGGGTATATTTACTTTTAAATTATCTATATAAATGCATTAAAATTTTTGTTTTTGTCTCTAGTTATATAAAAAAGCTAAAATAATAATATCACTAAACATTGTTTAGTGTTAAAACAAATCAATGATCAATCTTGTTTTTAAAAAATAAATGATATATTTAAAAAATAAACTATCTATATTTGGCTTTATTAAATTTTGTTTATATAAATTAATTTTATATAAAATCATAGCTTACCAACGCTTTAATTATAACGACTATTTTCACAAGCAATTGATTTCACCCAATCAGTTTAACCAATTTGAATGGTATGTTACTTGACTTCACAAATTACTTATATACATATAAATACTATTTGTTCCTCTCATTCATAAAAAAAACCTTTAAAATTATTGGCATAAGACAGAATACTTAATTGGATAGAATAATTTTACATATCTGTATATTTGTAAATATCTACAGTTTGTCTACGTATTGGTTTCATATGTAGTCTATAGCTTTCCCATATAATATTCTTTCTCTCTCAATAATGAACAAAGTCATAGAAAACAGTGTCACAAACTGCATATTCTTGTTTTTTTTT